>JACJUY010007922.1:23169-40799 GCA_014220935.1 Platorchestia sp. MABIK
TCCCCTCGAGTGCGCTCTGTTCACATCATCCAGACCAACAAAAAAAAATATATTGCCTAGCGAAACGAAATAAAATTGTATTACCTAGCAAGATGAGATTAATGTTTCGCTACAACCACTTCGAAAACGAGAAGACCTTTTCCTGCAACTTCTTAGCTTCTTTCAATCACCACATCATCCCCATAAGTGTTCTGAAAACATTTTTCTGCCGCACTTACATTAAGACCTTCATGAAACTCGCATAGTAAAATTTTTTCCAACGTTATCTCCAGATGGGAAAAACATGGATCCCAATATTTGGCAAAAATTTAAACGTAGCAGAGATAATCTGAAAGAAAATCATGTAATTTAGGCACAAAATATATTACATCTATAATAGAATGTAAATAATTCACAAACATAGTTTTAAACATCATTTGTAAAAACTGGACATTGCTTTTGCACCTACCTGATACTTTTGTTATCAGGTAACAGAGCAGCGCCTTGTATTTTGCCGTATCTAGCTCACTGAAGCACGTTATTTTTATTTGAAATCCAAATCTCACACTTCGGGTAATTTGGAGTGAGAGCTGAAGCTTTTAAATTCTCTACTTAAGAAAATCTTGAAACAGCTCGCTTCCATAAGACTGCAGTCCCCAGAGCAGCCACCATCGCTCATCGTTCGAAATGTTCGACGTCAGCACCGGCTGCTATAGGCACTCTCTACAGGGGTACCCCGTAGACGGCGCACAGCGGTGGACGTCAGGGCACGACGTCACAAGAAGCCCAACAACATTTAATCAAGTGTTCATTTAGCGTACCACAGCGGCGGCGCCAAGCAGCCGCTGTTGTCGAGCGTGAGGAATATTCTTGTTGCCAAGTGCATGCGCCCGAAATAGCCCCGGTGAGCCCAAGTTCAAGGCTCTATGGTAGTGTTGCCAACTATGCAGACATTTTCGTAGACCAAAGAATCCTTCTTTTTCTCTGCGTTTGAATGAGCAAAGATTTTTTATGAAACTTTTTAGCAGTTTTTTTTTTAAATATTAATATTTCTTAACGCTCGCCGTAACATGTTTCTCCACACACAATTTACCGCACTCATGAATCAATTACTCGACGAAAATACCGAAGCTAATAATCTAAATCTGTTGGAATTTTGACTCACAAGAAATGTTTCGGCTAATGAGGAACAGTTTCATGAAGTATTTAGCCTAGCCTGCACTTCACAGTACGCGTTGGAGTAAAAATGATTCACTGAAGTCGCAGCGAGCGCTGGTAACACACAAGAGCCCCGGATACGAGCGAAGGGGGAAGGGGACTTCGTTCTAATTGAAGAAGAGCACGTCCTTCACCAACCTTTTCCTACACAATCGAAAGAGTAAATGATAACCACGGTTAATGCTCTGCTTCTCAAATAATGTGGTGACCCTCTCCCGTAGTTATTCACGATAAGTAAGTCCTAGAAGTGAGACAACTTCTGTCTCAAGAAATCTTCTAAGTTGAGATTATTAAATGATTTATGATTTCACAACATAAAACCAAGAAATTACTCTTAATTATCGGTGCAAAAGTCACCTTTTCCGCACAATTCAGATGGAACAGAGGGAATATGTAATAAAATACCATTTATTTCTATAAGAAATTCACTAGCATATCATAACGTGCTTCAGTGAGCTAGATAAAGAGATAAAGCAAAGTACGTAGCGATGCTCTTTTAAACGTACAAATGTTTTGATAACAAAAGTATCAGGTTGGTGCAAAATGGACATGCTCAGATATATGTAACTACCCGTGGGCACGGTAAGTTCACTGACTTTTAGGGCATTCCATGGAAAATATACACCTTATTCTACGTTTGCAATTTCTTTAATCTAGTAAATTTAACATATAGGTAAATGAGACATATCGAAGTAGGTAGTTGTTTAGCTTCAGATAATTAAGAATGATGTTAATTAACCATATTAATTTTTTGGCGCATGGTAGAACTGCATGACGAAAAATAAAATTCGAATTCATTCCTAACAGATATATGGGCTTGTCATTTTGTACCATGTAATGGCAAGGAAGCAGCTATTTCCGAAGGGTTAGCTTCAACAATACCGAAATCAGAAGTAACATGCTTAACTTTTAGAAGGCTACAAGATCTTGTACTTCGTAGCAACATTCATTATATGTGTCCTATGCCTTATGTATTACCTCCGTTGTGGTATCCAATGAAATAGAATTACAAAAAAAGCACAACGTTACCTTTTGCTTAAAAGACAAAATTAAGTCTAAGAGTTCGACTAGAAATATTTTCTTATAGGAAATTAGTTCCAAACTAGGTCAGGCCCTAACATTCAGTAAATAGTTTCAAGCATGGGAAGGAGAAAAAACAGCACTAAAATTTTTTTACCTCTTCTATAGTCCCTATAATTAGAGTACAGTGGACGTATGAAGATTCCTCGTAAACTGTTTGTAATTGCTGGCAGAACGGATTGGGCTATGGGATGAACTACGGTTTGAAATTATTTATTCGTACTTCTTCGTACCTAGATGAGAATACAACATGATTTCGATTGAATTACATGAAGGATTAATTTCAAAATTTATCAATAGATGAGGTGTATGGATCTTGGCATTACCGCAAAATGCCAAAACACCAAGAACATCCGATTCCACGAAAAAGAAAAAGTTCAAGTCGACAACAATTAATCTTCAAATGAAAGACGGTGATTAAGGCGAAACCATATTCTGTCTTGATAGATACAATTTGATAGAAGATTCTAAAAACTTGTTTCTCACGCGCCAAGAAGTAGAGGAAAAAAAAACAGCATCAATTTTTCACAAAGTTTAATTCTAGAACACATACTCAGGACTTCCCGTATTTAGGGGAGTTGTTTAAACTCAACTCTACGGTATTATGTAATAAGAAACTTTGAGAATACAGATTGAACTAGATTACATGTTAGTTTAACACGTTGCTTGCGATATGACCCATCGATGGGTGATGCCTAAGCTTTTCCTTCTGCGAAACACATCGATGTCTCATTTGAAAATTCTGAATAATCTTTTAAAATTAATGGTATGTAATGGACCCAGTTAGTGTTTAGTTTTTAAAAATTTGCTGATAAATTTTACTTTAAAAATTTGAGTTAAATGTTTATCTTCAGTTTAACCTATCGCGATCAACGTGTTAAGTGTCCCTAACCGCAACTAAGGTGTTCCAAAGAAAGGAAAAAGGAAGGCACCATTTAGTTTGGAATTAGGGGAACGCGGAATCTATGCCAAAGGTACACAGAAGAGAAAGTAAGTTGAGGAAGAAATTCATGAAACAACATACGTAAAAGTTGAAGAAGAAAGGTAGTAGGGACAGAAAGCAGGACAACAGTGAACCGAAAAAAGATGGTCCGTGAGAGAGCAATAAGCCTATCTCAACAAAATAAAAGCCTACCTAACGTTTCGCTCGGATCCTTTTAAGAGATTTCAAATTAACTAGAAAACTGAAAGGTGACAAGATATACCGTACGCCTTTGAAGTATTAGGCCAAAATAAAAGTGTAATAAGAAACTGTGAGTTTCAACTCAACAGAGAAATCTAGTGTGAAAGTGAATCATCATATCTTTCATGTAAATGAAGTGCGTGGACCTGACGGGCTTGTTAATCCTCTCTAGTCTTTAGAACGCCGGAACAAGCTGGTAGTATTTTTGTGTGTACCATACTCTGATCAAGCTATTGCAAGAGCTCGTCGGGTTTGAGCACAATGGTGAAAATTACAGTTTTTAATTTCATTGACACGTGTATTCATGTATCATGAATATTCTTGAAGACTTCGATATGATGCATCTCGTCAAATATTAGTACTCACAGTATACGATATGGTCAACTACTCATTTGTAACAGAGAATCTCACTCACTTTGACATGAAACGTTTACGGAGGATTGCTTTCACAGCCAGTGGCACATCCCATCAGATCCAATCAACAGCCATGAACGTATACCGAACGATAACTTCTATTCGTTAATCAGCTAACCATACTCAGGTGAATAACACTTGTTCGCATACAAATACACAATGTAACAGACAATATCGCTAAAATGTTGGGTTGACCCTTATCACAAACGATATATTGCATCTACTCATTTCTATCATCATTTACAAGTAAGTTAATACTAAAAATTAAGAACTAAGACAACATGTAAAAATTCTACAACTATTATTTCAAGATATTATATGACACTCTATGAAATGTCTAAATTTACTCTCTCTATGTAAATTTAGAAATTGATCAGAGATTTAGCAATCAAACCAAAACCCCGTCACGTCTCGACAAAATCGCAACCATGATTGAAAATCAAACACTTAACAACAATTCGGTGGCTGGCAGCTGCATTAAATGTTCCGTACAGCAAGATGTTTTGCATCAAATTATATATGAAATGATGATTTAGAGCCAGGACAGTGCTCAACGATCGGCGCAGAACAAATGTTTAAACATCACAAAACTTCAGTTGAAATGGAATACACCATGCATAGAGCACGATGACAATTTGGCTGCCATATTTAATCCCAGAAAGCACACGAGAACATTAGGTACACTATAAGCAGTAAACTAACCTTTACTCGGCAGAACCTCTGGCTGCGAAGCATCCTTCACTAGTTTAAACAGAAGCTGAACTGTTGTGTCAATTCAACATGATTAAAAGTACGGATGAACTGGAACGAAAACTACACTTTCAAAACATTCTAGGCGGCGAAGAAAAGATTATTAGATTAGATTATTAGTTAGTTTGAGCCTCCCCATCCGCCACAAAGGCGATTCAAAGAGAGGAAGGCACAATTTAGAATGGAGTTGAGGTAATGCGGAATCCATGCAGAAAGGGCATAGAAACAGTAAGTTGAGAAAGAAGATTATGAAACAAGATCAAAGTCGAAGAAGAAAGTAGTAGGAACTGAAAAACAAGACAGCAGTGAACCGAAAAAATGATGGTCCTTAACATAACAAAAACATTTCATTTCAACAGAAAGAAGGCCTACCTAACTCTCAGCTAAGACCCTCACTTTCTCTCTCTCTCTCTCTCCCCCCTGGGAGCACTAATTCCCATAAACACAATAACGGCGACGAACAATCGAAAGCTACACTAAGAAAGGTAAAATTTACGTTTTGTTTAACACCGACACACTCAAAGTTACAGCTCAACACAGCACTGGTCAAGGGAATCAAAAGTAGAGAGGTTGATCCTCGCCCATCTAAAAAAAACACTTTCTCCTATGAGAGGAAAATACGAAGCTATACCAACGTTTATCAATGAAAAAATATAATTTTAATGGGAAAATTTGTAATTATGTTTGGAGGCTATCAAGTAGCCAGCACGTGTATCAACTCTCGACATTTTCTCAGCGACAAAAATATCAAAAGATTAAAGGGGCAACACTATTGTTTTACAGTTAATGTATACGATGTTTTGCTGAACATTCTCACGCAAACAAGTTGGATGACTATTAACGAATCTCGCCAGTCACCAAAGCAAAGTTCAAAACGTTTCGTAGTTATCACATAAATTTTCCTTAGAAAAGAATGAAATTATACTGAGGCACAATCGTCCGTTGCTACAACACTATGATTCAAGCAGCAAGAGAAGTGCAAAAACATCGAAATTAACGCTATGATTCTTCAATTACATAGCAAAGAGTGTGTCCTGTACGAAGAACTCGTCCGTTACCCATCAATTTTGACGAAGGAAGAGAGAAAGAAGATAAAAGAAAAGATGATTGACGAACAGTAAAAGTTGCGAACGCGAAAGGAGAGCAAGGAAGCGACCACAACACATGTGGCCGAGAGGTCAGTGGCACCAGCGGTGGAGAGATCGATGGAGCGCTGGCAGGTGCCAACACAGCAAGGTGACCTGCCGGCCCCACCTCAACATCTACAACGCGGCAGCAGCTACGTGTACGAGCTTAATTTGTTGGCCACCCACTCCACTTGGCTGCGCGTTGCTGGTAGCTCATCATACTGAGCAGCTGTTCGCTGTGAAAACTTCTCTTTAAGGTAAAAATATAGCGAGTTTTGATTACATATGGAATAGAAAATCGGTGTTGCATGTACCCTTTTTTGGATCAATTGCTAGATTTCCCTATTATATTCAGTAATTTTCGCCACCTTATACGCACGGTTTAGCTTTAGTTTGAAAACGCACTAAAATTTGTGAAACTTTATAACGCTCTTCAGTTCACATCTCTCATTCACTTTTCACATGAAACCGACAACCCAGCACAGACTTTTTATACCATAGTAGACAAAAGTCATTTTACAAGTACTGCAGAACTGTAATAGCAATCATAACTAACCAGAGAAGAGATACGGAGATTACAACCTCACTGTATACTTTCTCGATTTCAGGAAAGCGCACTTCTATGAAAACCCCAATACTTTGCCTCAAAACAACATCTAGTGATAACGTAAAAGTGATAAGGATTGATTCTGTTAAGAGTTTAAGACTTGCTTTTACCCCACTAACAAATTTCGAGGCTGTAAATGATGAAGAAGTATTCTAAAACATCTAATTAGGAAGTTCTGAGCTTCATTTCTTATTTGTTACTAGAAGGATTAAATTAGAATAACATAACAGCTCGGATTTGTCACAAATTAGAGGGAACATTCTTGAGGTATTCCAGTGAATCTAATTTTAGCCATTCTTGTCTTGACAATGAATATACTCGTTTCCTTTAGACCTAACTAGCACTCTCCAATGATGCAAATGGGCATGAAACTAAATTGAACGAGTTTCACTCACCTGAGACCATTCGCAGCATCAGAACCATAGTGTAACAGTGATACAGTGATTCGTCGCTAAAACATTTCTACTATGAATTTAAAGGTCATCGTATATTACTTAGGTCAAATGATGACGCAGCTACTACTACAAGGTCTTTATGCTTTATAAGTAAAAGGTATGTGACATTGTTCAAGGAGTCACGATTAGAATTTTCAATACAAATTTTCCGCTTTGCTTCAATGTATCCTTCACAATTTCGCTCTCAAGATCAACTGGTTCAGTGCGTTAACTATTTGTTTCAACTGTGTACATTCCATGGACTTAAGTTAAAAATTACGTACACACAAAAGATGGCATAATGCAAGACGAAATGCTTGAAGTTGTTGGATCACAATTCTTCCCCAACCCCAACACAGAGCTTAGGTCCAGACCTCCTGGAAGCTCTGTCATCGGAGCACGACACTCCACACCACTTTGGACCTAGACCAAGGAGGACAACATAGGCCCTGCTAGCCTCATCTGCGATACAAGCATCGACTGAAGCAACATATACCGGTAGTAAGCTTGAAAAAGAAATTTCCTAGAGCAGTAAAAATATTTTTACGAATAAGGTTCAAATAATTCAATAAAGTGTGCTCAGATTGATGAACATACATTTTTTTGCATAAATGATCACTTAGAGCTTGTGAATTTCGAACTGCAAGACGTAAATTTTCAGGTATTTATCGATTGATCTTCATGAATGTATTTTGGTTCTGAGCCTAGTCTGTGCCGGCAGTATACACGTGTCTTACCCCAAAATATACGACATTGACTCACAGAAGTGCAAATTTATCCTTCAGAAGGATGTTTTATTTTATAATATGGATTCGAACATCACAGTCGACGATAAGTTCTCGGACAGACAAGAACGGCATAAAAATGGCGGGTTAAATTTAACCTTACAAAAAAGGAATATTGAGAATGTTAGTGTTGCGTATTTCCCAGAGTAATTGAAATACGAGTTTATTTGGAGACATATGGAGCCATCAGTCAAACGGTTGGATTTAATCGAGTTTATTAAAAGCTCCAATTATTGTTCCTGCGCAGAGACAAGAACAACGCACATAAGTACTAACGTTGAGAATCGCTCACAAAATTAAAACGGCATTAAAATCATAGACTCGGTAAGTTGTAACAATAGTATCACATGTTATTGAATTATTGCACTGATATTGCTCTAAAAAAACTGTACACGCTTATGCAGAAACTGCGAGGAAGGAGGTCGGCTCCTGGCAGGCCAGGGAAGCCGACATTGCTAAAAACTGCAGGCACAAATTTGAATTCACCTACCAGTAATTAAACTTACCAAGAAAAATATGTACACTCAGCTGCGGACAGACAAAGACTGGAGCGGACCCATGCCAACAAGTTAAAAACCCTTGAACAACAATAGAGTCAAGGAGATCACGACAGGGTATTTACCTATATTATTACGCGATTCAATCCTACGCCTAAAATCGCCTATTCAACATATTAATTTATTTTACAGTTAGTATGGGTTTAAAAATTTACTCTCCGTAAATTTCTCAACATTCTCGAAAACGATAAGAGTGATGAAAATCTTAATTTATTTTCAGTCAACAATCGAGAAGAAAAATTCAGCTATGCCGCAGAGTGTTGCAAACACATCGACAGCACAGGAGAGAGAGTAGGAAATACAAAGCAGCAGCAAACCACAAAGCAGTTCGGATGAGTTCACAGGCACAAACCTCAGCACTGAGAGAGCATGCGAAGACAACTGCACTTGCACGCGCGCTCTACAAGAGCCCCAGCTCTGCTCCCCAATTTTGATGAACAACAAGGAAAACTTAGTGTAACGTGTGGATTACGTATCTTTTCAGTGATAAGTAACTCTACCAAGGAATATTACAGAATCGCGAATTGCAGGAATGAGGAGGCAAGCTCAGAATCTTCGTTTCATTCGTCGTCCGAGTGTGACGTTACGTACAAACGATAGTAATTTCATTGTTGGAAATATGCATCCTAAAAACTGGAAAACACAACCATCACTCCATTATACAATCGTGTAGTTTATTAAATATTGTTAGCGTTAACAAAATTGACCTCTTACTATGTTAACTTCACCACTAAACTAGCTAAAATCCATCCAATGTTTCATCCCGTAACTTGGAGAAGCTATGATTTGAAGCAATTATGAATTTTTCGCTTCCATTGCTTTGGAAATTATCTGCGCACCACCAACAGGTGCAACACACAAATTAGTCACAGCTGAGCAAGAATTGAACATCTAGTAAACACAATAGTAAGCCAAACGAGCGTGGCGCTAGATTGAAGCAAAAGTAATAACCGAGTTCTCAATGCTCACGTTAAATGGTACTAAAATTAAACACTAAATTCAAATATCTGTGAAAAAACAACACTATACCACTATACAGCCGGCGATAATTCTGAAGCGTTAGATAGAGACTTCATACCTGAGAAATTATTCCTTTTGTTGCTCCGGTCAAATTCGATAAAGTTAAAATGTTTTACGCAAGACAATAATTTTCAATTTTCTACCGTCAATTTTGTAGCTTATTGAAGAGAAGTTCGCTAGAAGCGTTAAACAAAAATCCATGTATAGCAAGGATCCATTTGTCCATTTGGACGTAGAACAATGGCAGCCTAATACTAGGGAGTGTTCACAAATGGCATAAAATAATACATCATCACGTACCTCAAATGGCAAGTATGAACTACTGCGCCAAGCCCAAAAAAATTGGGTGTAAATTACGCACGAGCACAAATAGCTTCAAGAAATAGTACAATAATTAGGCGCAATAAGTACAATTATTACGCTATTTCCAGAAAACGAAGTCGAAACGTAAGTGAAACTTATAGTTGACGCAGGTTGTCATCATAAATTTTTTCCGTCGTAACCTTCATAATAAAATTTTGATATGGTAACCTTTCCAAAAAATTCACAAGCGAAAACTATGCTGTAAATGCGATCTAGAAAATGTTTCTCAAGTTATAGGAGCAGGATTCTTGTAAAACCATTTTTCAAGAGAAGCGAAGGAAAAATACCTATAGGGTTTTGAAAAGCTCAGAATTCAGAGAGTGGCAAGAAAGGTCCTACTTAGTTACTGACTTAAACCGGGTCGCTAATTGAAAATGAAAATGTCGGAAATGACTGATACATTTCATTTCCCGACTTTATCACTTTCCTTGAATGATAAGCGATTGTTCATTTGGCATGAATCTACACGCCGTTCACTGAGAGAAGCGGAGAGAGAGCAACAACTGGACTCTAATACCAAAATCAATTGTTTTACTAAAATATGCTCAGGGTGATAAAACCAGAGATAGAACTTGAATCTGTAAAGAATGACGAAAATAAGTAGTTTTGTCAGAAGTACATTGTGGAAGTTCAACACGGAGTACATATAAAGCTCCACAAGCAAGTTGAAGCACTTAAGTTTCAACAACTCATTTCGCCTTCGTTGAATAGAATTTTTGTGGCACATTTCTTGGAATAAACGCATTTCTGAGAAGATCGGATCACGAAGTGAGGTACACCGAAAGAAGACCAATGAGGAAGAGACAAGTGTGGGACAAAGATGGGGTCAGCTCATCTGTTGGAGTCACTTTCACTCGAGTGCCTGCTGCCAGGAGGGTCATCGCCCCCAGCTGTGCTCACGGCTCCAGGTGTGCGCTGGTCGGCACACGTACATGGTCTACGAGTAGTACACGCACACGGGCCTTGCATTCGTGCCAGGTACAAACTCAGCGACCCAAACCATGCGCACTTTTCCATAATAATGAAGACGGTGAATATTTTACCGTACGCGATGAGATTTACAACATCTATAAAATTGAAGTGTTTAAATGTTTCCTGGAAGCTATGCGAAAGTGATTCAAGTTGAAAAATTTGCACTGCCCAATCTTTCATGTACCAGCGATAGTATACGACCCGCAAAATGGAAATATTGAACGTCCGCCCATTTTCTGAGCCATAAATGACGGTTAATGTGCAATTAAAATTTACTGTAAATACGAGTGTATTTCGAAGAGCGCACTAAAAGTGTGATTTAGTGCGCACACTAAATGCGCACGACTAGCGCAGGGTTTCATTTGCACACTTTAAGTGAACAAACATGCGGGCGACACAGACGATAGTACGCTGAAGTACACACTTCCCCTAAAGACTTTACGAGGTACGCACCAAAACGCTGCAGCGACGCCAAGCCTCAGGTGTGTACACATAAACGTGGCGTGCACAAGGAGGCGGCGACACGCCGGAGTACACAACGAAGAAACGGAGAGTTGGTATCACACCACAAACGAGATTCACACACATCTACGACTCATGATGTAGTTTTACAATGATTTTAGACAGTACGAGTGTCTTACACTTTTCTGAGATGCATATTCACGATATTAATCTTCGATAACGTGCCAACTTTCGTTCGAATTGGTTTTGGAAAACTAGTGTTTTAAATTAGCATCTGCCTCTTAGGAGTCCGGTGAGCCAAAACCGAATGAATTAAAAAAATATTCAAGGACCAAAAAGTCTGACAAGAAATACAAAAACGTGAGGATACCAAATAACGTTTCAAGTTCTCGCAATACACGGAGATGGAATAGCCTGCAATGAGTCTGCTTGATTCTGTGAGGGAAACCGTTCCATGCACTATACAAGAGACGAAAAACTGAAGTGGTGAAACACTCAAAATATCATTAAATGAAAAAAAACTTAAAGTTTATTCGTATCTCCTGATGAAGTCATACATAAGTAGGAACCGGTAAATATGCTACATTTTCACAATTAACCACAAACTTAGAAACAGCTAAAGCTGAAACAGCCCTCTCTAATCCAAACTAAACGTCTAAGGGAAATCTGTTTCCTTATTTTAATAGTACTAACTTTCCGCACTCAAAAACTACACTTGATGAAGTATTAAAAAACACGATACAGATACAAATCCTTTCCAGTAATGAATGGCTTATCGAAGTGCCTTGTCTTTCTCCGTGAGCCAAAAGAACTGCCACCAGCTAAAAACAAAATACGGCAAGCGCGCTATTTCGACTGCGTTCCACAGTAGAACTGACGAATGGAAATACTGTATTCTATATTCATTCGTTTTTTCATTATTTATTGTTACACTGTCAATCTCTTTTTAGAGCACTCTCGAGCTCTAATGATTCAATTTTATTTTATTCCAAGGACAGCAACATAAACCTCGACACAGTGATTCTGTGACGCTTGCTGTTTCATATCTTTAGTGGATTTTTATAATATGTGCTCTCTTTGTTCCGAAAGAGCTGCTCCTAAACAGAAATTCAAATGGTCTATTGAGCAGAAACGCTAGAGAGACTTAAAATAAAATTCATTCCTACATTCAACGGTAAATGAGTAATTTTAATATTTTATCACGGGAATACGGAAAATACGGGAATACGAAAATTATACCTCCATACACGAACAGTAAAATTAATAAACTTATAAGTTTTAAAACTCGTACTTAAACGTAAGAAGTTTTATTGAAAAGTGTTGCAAATAAAGACAGATAAATCAATATTTAAATTTTTTCAAGATACTTTTAAAAAATATGCACTAAAGCTAACAGTCGCTGTCACCATGAACCTCAATACCATCAGTTGCTCCGTTACTAACTCCAAACTCAAGTTTTTCAGCTTTCGTCCACAATTGTGCTCGCTGCTGCTCGGAGTATGGACCGGCTTAATTTTACAGAGGTCAAGCACGTGATGAAGTGCTTGACCACAGTTTTGCCACAACGTGCATTTCAATCCAAAATTCATTTGAAACTTCTACCGTTGCCCCATGTTCTACAACAAAACCTTATCATCTTTCCCGCAAAGCGTCATACACCGCATCACGTTAACTAACATTTAGCATTTCTGCTAATTTTTTCTTGCCATTTCATCTTAGCTTTTCGCCAGATTTGCTCAAAAAATTTATTGTTTTAAAAATGAAATCATAATGCATAACTGAAATTCTTTCAACTCAATGAGTACGGTAAAATTCTATTTGATGTCCACGTGGACGTCTCATAAAATGAGTTCATAGCGTAAGACAAGAAAAGTTAGATAAAGGCTCCCTAGCAGTTGCAAATGTGATCCAAAAAGAAACAGAGGAGGGCACCATTAATTAGGGAGTAAAGGGAACGGAAAAATATAAACACAATGTAGGATTCCACATAAGACCTCCTACGTTGACAAAAAAGGATGTGAAACAAGATAAAACTAGAAGAAGAAAGTAGTAGGTGCTGGAAAACAGGACAGCATTGAATTTTAAAAAGGCCCGTATCAAAAAATTCAGTTTCATCAAAAGGAAGGCCTACCTCGCCTTCAACTCGGAATTTCGCACCTTACTCTTAGGAGCGAAAATCTTCATAGATATAATAGCTGCAATCCCTTGAGGGGATTACATATAGTAAGCATCCGATTTTGTGTTCACATGGATGTCTTTAGGATGCTTACATGCAAACAATTACAAAAATACTACAATAGAATGCTCAAATGTCATTATTTTTGTGACTAGCAAATGAAAAATTAAATCATAATTTGTTTACTGACGTGTAGATCAAAAGACTTGTTGTTTTCATAGGTGTACATCATGAGATTAGTTGAGAGAATACTTATATTTAAAGAACAGACAGCTAAAAATACTGTTTGATCAGCTCAAAAACTGTGATGGAAGCCTTCCATGTTATGAATAGAAAGAGTAAGCTTAACTAGGCACAAAACTAAACCTGCAATACAGTCTCGCGCAAGAAGTATTGACAACACTGCCGCAAATACATAACTGCATGAAGGACATTAATTACTCAACATACACAAAGGAGTACGTAATACGCATGTGCATTTGTTCCTGAAAAACATCGTAAAATAAGAACAAAATTCAAGTTTTATCTCACTCTACTCTACATCAACATCGTCATAAATAACATCATCGAATCATTATCCAGGTATGTCACCAATTGTTGGTAAAATTTTTATTTTAATGACAAATCTTTTAACAACTCATCATTTAGCCTTTCAGTCTGGGTGCAAAAAAAAACAATAAACATAGTATCACGAGCAATATGCTCTCCTCGCATCTTTCTCGGGGAGACAGAACGCGTAAGTGGCAAGTGAACCCTGGAGAAATTATGAAGATCATTGAAAAATGCCCTACACTCCCTCGGGATTAATTGCAAAAATTTCAAAAGTCTCAACGATGAATCAGTAACAATTTAAAAGCACGATTGCAGAATAACTAAACATCTCTTTTCAGAGAGTTTTAACTTCTTCCCTAGTAACCACTCATTCTAGGTGGAGTTTACTTAACGAGTTGCCATATTCGTAACAAAAAAATGTTAACGGAAGATGAACATGCAGGAGGGAAAAGGAACCATTCACACTCGTCCGATACTGAAAACCTAATTCGAGATTGCAAAGATGCGTAGATTTGAATATTGAATCTGATTGATCATTAACTTTGGAGTGATATTTAATAGCAAATACACAAAGGCGTGTGAGAATAATCGATAGACTAAATAAAAGAACGTTAAATTCAGACACGACCCGCAAGAACTAAATGGAAACAACTGTTTACAACAGGATACACAGAACGTTCTCAAGCACCACATTTTGGTAAAATAATTAGCGTAAAAGAACCCGTGAATAATTCTGATGATCACATATAAATATTCAAATCGCGTCAATACTTGTTAGTTGTTACACGAGATTGTTTTCAATCAAAATATCGGTAGGTAAATTTTAAAGTTTTTGTTGACTTGAAGCAGGAATTCATGTCAATAAGTGTAGGAGGCTGCATTTGTTATAGCACAATCCTCAACACATCTTCAAATTAGTTTTAAAAAATGCAGCCATAACTAATATAAAAGTTAAACTCGTAATTTAAAGCGTTAAGAGGCCAATATTACCGTACCTTCGCTGTCCCAACGTGCGTCATAAATATTCTTAAAATGGAGACGAAGAAAGGCTCGCCTCCCAACAAGTATAGCCGTCTGCCCATTGTTTCGAAGCAATAAGAAATATACAACAACCGGCTAACCAATATATTAGGCAATCATTATTCCTGCTTCTCATGTATTTTCAGGTATTGTGTGTGAGTTCGACAAGGGTTGAACAATTGTTTTGAATAAGCACTGAGATCATCAGTATGACGAATGCTGCATACGGTACAAGGTCTGTAACAAACAAGAAAAAGGGCTCACAATAATTATCATTATTAGCTTGGCAATCTTTTTTTTTTTAACGCTGGTACACAAATAAACTTAAAATAACACTGAGACGCAACTAACCGACATCAAAAAAACTCGTCGTTATTATTAACAATCAAAACAAAGTATAACTGATCAAGCCTAATGTTAACTAATCTTTTTGAAAATATTTGTCATCAGGCACATGTAAACTGCCTGCCAAACCCAGACACCAACACACCCAATACACTTCCGTTCTACCACTAGAAGAAACACTTTGTCAAAAAGTTAGATGCTTCTGAAAAGAACGAAAATTTCTCTTCATCAGATAGGCTGGAAGATTTGCCTATTTTTGGGTGCCTACGCTCACAGTCTTGTGTCGATAACTCACGGAACAAAGCAAAGTTTGTGTCGCCACACAAACCACACACGTATGGTTTTATCTTGAAAAATATTATAGGAGACCTGGACAAAAAGATTTAGCATCGACTCCCTAAAAATTAAATTTTTTATGGCATTCTCCTTACACTGATTCGAGTAAATGCATCGTTCCGACATGGTTTTTAGCTTTCAAAAATAGTAATAACCTCCGCAATGCCACTCTCATAGCCACGAGTTATATTTACACTCATATCTAAGTTCGAAAGGAGCCCAATGTTACTAAAAACGCCATCATTCGCCTCGTGAATTTTCATAACACTATTTAAAAATCTTCTACTGATGGTTGATGTATTTTAGTATTGGGTAAATTCATCCACAGACACTTATTCGCACATAAATTTTATCTAAATGACTTTTGTACAAAGATATTCTCAATTTATGCGTTTTATAGCTAAAGCTATAAACCCATTCATTGAAATGGTATCATTGAGATTTTAGTGTGTAGAAAAGGGGGTTGTTGATAAATTTGTCCACCAACCATCAATAGGGAATAAATACACCAACCATCAATAGAGAATTCTAAATCTCAACCTAAAATTAACGTGGTTCGATGGTGCTCGTTTCCTATTTCGCCGTAAAATCAATGCACCTTTCATCAAGTGAAAGCATGCTACACACAGGTGGCGTTTCTACGACCAGACAGCGATGACTTACCGATAACCTTCGAATCGATGAAACTTACTTATACCGTTAGAAAAATAGTCGTTCATGTAGATTTTGAGAAAAAACACTCAAAGCATTAACAAGATAACAAAATGACTTAATTGAGAGCCTTCAAACTCACAAGAAAAGTAATGCCATGACGTAACGGTTGCTCATACAATGTGTCCCACTTTCAAAGTCACGGCTGAGTTTCACCACGACCGGTCAGGCAAGTACCGAATGCACTTCTGTGTCTTCGGCTCTACTTGATAAACCAACCTCAAGAATGAATCATTTTAAAATTTAACTCAATCTAGCCAATAATAACAAAACCTAGATTTATTTTTAACGTAAAATGGTAAAAAAACAAGACGATGGGACAATAACTTAACACATTATTCTTGCCAGATGTTTCAAGATATACTTGTTTCTTACTGTGCAATAGTCTAGCTTTCCTTCTTTGAATACTCGAAGGTTGATTTACAAACGAATCAAAATATCTTCTAAAAACTTTTTGAATCATATTTTATAAAGTGAGTGGAGTACATTGGCAAAAATTGCAAGCTAAGTGAACCAGAGGATAAATGGGAGTACTTGGCATCACCGGTAAGCTCGGTCGTTGACCCGACAACACGTGCGCTACGTTTGGCACATCAGCAACCGCTGCTTTATGTCCTCGCGCAAAAACAACAAGGAAGTGGCGCACTTCACAAGCTCATCCAGCAAATGCAATAATAATGCGGTAGCGTGCACCTCCCAGAACGAGCGTAATTTTGCGTCTCCGATTTCAAATCAAGTTCCGACAACTTCCTACACTGCCCGCAGTCGTACACCGGCGATACTTTCCGGAAATTGCAGTGGTAACACACTACCACTAAACAAGACTATTTTCGAAATTTGACCGCTGACGAGATTCAACGACAGCTAGCGAAAAATTTTGTTTCCATTATAGAAATCATTGAAACATACATTCCCTCCAATAAGTGGTTCTGCGTGAAATAAATCAAATCAATGAGTTTTTCATTTTCTTGCGTAGGCCTACTAGAAAAATGAGTTTGTGCAATTGATTGAATACTAATGAGCAAAATAAAATAAATGACGATAAGCTACACGTTCGACTAAGCAAATTATTTAACACCAGTGTAATAAAATAAATACCTAATTTTCAATCCACTTAGTTACTTCTGGTTTTACAATAGATAGCATCGGCCATATACCGGGTGTCCCACAAGTCGCGCAACATACAACAATTTGTATTTCTTTCTTGCTTCAGATTCTATTTGACATGGGCGAGAAACAAACAGTACAAGAAAGAGTTCAATTGTTTTTTATGTTTGGAAGAGATGAGGCAACAAACCGCTCTGTGGCGTAAGAATTCAAACGCAATCATATTGAGCGAGAACATCCATTGAGCCATACCACTGACCGCCGTTTGATCAAACGCTGCAATGAAAGAAAAGATAGAAAGAAAGAAAAAACATTTATTTCCAATAAAGTACAAACATGAAACGTCGATACATTGGATTTTAAAAACATCTTAACCTAAAGGCATCCTTAATTGAGAATGACACATTGGTTTTGGGATACCCGTGTAAAATG
>JACJUY010007924.1:0-34131 GCA_014220935.1 Platorchestia sp. MABIK
TTGATGTACTTAAACTTTTTGCTTAGCATTATTTGTTCAACCAGTGCTATTGTGTTGTTTTTTTTCTGTGACGGACGGTGCTATCTGCGTTTTTGATTAGAGTTGTTTTTGGAAATGTTCAAATCTAAAAAATTTCGGTTATATTTTTTTCTCGGCCTATAGTTTTCGTATGAGGGGGAGGTATTTGCCGCCCTTCGTGTATTCGTGTACCGAGCCACATAAAAGCGCTTGTCGTGTATGAGTAATCGCACTTTGATCGAGCTCTTCCCGCCGATAGCATCGGCCTTTAAGCAAGCTCCGGCCCCAAGTAAACCACCCGGAACGTTGCCGCCTTTCATATCCTACCTGACACAACGGAGCCCCAGTAAAACTGGCACAAAAACAAATGTTTTGCTGAAATAACTACTGAAAACACAGTTATCCTCGACTGCACTAAAACTCTTAATGAACCTAAAAGAAAGTTTCCCTGTTGAAGAAAGCACTGAATCACTGTATAGAAATCAGAAGGTCTTCTTTAACAAACCAACTTGCTTAACTCAGTATCTAAACAAACCCCATGATGAAATAATAATCTACAAAACTTCAACCTAGACTTTTAAACAGGCAAAATTATTAAAACACGATGGTTGCAGAACCCTCTGGTAGCCTTTTAACTTTAATGCCATCAAAATTCTTCCTCCCTTTAATTAGTATACCATTGAGTTTCTGCTGATTCTGCTGTAATATTAAATATTATATTCCCGCTACTTTCAACTAATATTTATATAAGTATCTTGATATCGGACACATTCGATCATATCCCAATATTTCAAAAGAAAAATAACGTCCTTCATGGAACAAGTTCAAGCTCAATTCAAACCTCGTACAAGAGCGGTCATTTACTAACGCTCAATGGGATGTGTGAAACATCGTAGAAAACCGACTTGAGCTATACTTTAAACGAAACAGATATTGTCATAACTCTCACTGACCTAAAAATATTTTTAAGTAACTCACATAACCGACGCTGTCCTATCAAAACCCGTTCAGTCTCGCCCAAGGAGATTCAAAAGCCCTGGATAAAAAGGAATAATTTTAAACATGAAAGAACTTTAGGTTCGTTTGATTTCCACCGTAAAAGAAAGACTATTATAGTTGTTGACCGCAGATTTAGAAATTATGATGCCAGGCAAATTATTAAAAAATCCCGTGAAAAATTCATTCAGTTCAAAAATTGGGCAAAAGAGAAGTAGGGTATCTTGAAATCGATTCACGATCGAAAAATAATTCCTAAAAACAACGAAAACTCATATTTTCTTTGTATTTCTTATTGACTAATTTTATTTCGAATACAGTATGCTATCGATACTATCATTGAGATACTTTATCCCATCACAGTAAGGAAGATATTGCAGATAAATTTAATACTGTCCCAAAGCACCATGAACAAATTCCACTAGAAAAAGGACATTTCCGATTAACGTTCTGAAATACTTCACTCCTCTAGTTTCACCAATTCTTTGACGATATTATAAGCAAATCCTTGTCTTTTTGTAACTTTATGAATTGAGTGGAAGTTGCATGAGTAACTCTTATGTTACAGAGCGATGATGGAATGCGGATCAATAATATACCAAAATCTTTATTACAAAACTTTAGTAAGATCTTTGGAAAAACAGTGATCATAAAGTATTCCTTAATCTATTAAAAGCATTTTGGCCTTTGAAATCTAAAATCAATCACTCTATTCATTCTAAATAATCAGTAATTTCTTTATTCAAATATTGATTAGAGAAACTTACCACTCGTCAGTTTCTATGACTTTAAAAAAGCATTTGCTCGGCGGATCGCAACATACTATAGTCTAATTAATGCCACAATGGTGTAAGAGAATAAGTTAAAATTTGTTTAAATACTATCTCTGAAATCGCAAACAACATGTAGCAATTGACAAATCTACTTCAGAGCAACAAAATATGACATAACTCATGAAGTAGTTGACATATGACATAACTCATGAAAACAACACCTGTCTTCAAATTCAAACGGTTCGCAGTTGATAGCGAATTAACGTATGCCAATCTTTCTCAGTATATCAATCTCGTCTCGCGTAAAAAGCCGTTTACTCGGCTTGGAGTGGTTCGTACCAGCACTACAGGAGTACTTACCACCCAATGTTCTCTAGGTCAACTACTTATTGAGTGATGCAAATATTGTTCTTAGGGCTTGTTTCATTCTATGTATGAAAATCTTTCAGTGGAAGTTACATAACTTTCACACTTTCCCACTTTCCCCCATTATCTCTGTAATCAAAGCGAAAATGAGAAAAAGCGTATGAAACGACCCCTATTTATTTCCAAATGGGCATGCGTATGACAAATTTCATAGATCTAGATCCCATTGAAAAGACGTGAGGGCCATTTCGTTAATTCAGGATGATTTTGCGAAAACAGTCCCCGTGTACTTCTCATTTCTGTGATTAATCAATTGTTCCTCCAATTAATTTGTTTATTTCGTTTGATTGCGATTGTTCGATAGTGCGTTTGTGTAATCCTCTCCATCTCTTTTATGTCATGTTTAGTCAGGTAATGATATTTACTCAGTATTACAGTTTGACCGGAAAACTACTAGGATAAAATATTGAAAAGTTGTCACTTCCTTAATTGCATGCGTGAGAAAGCTGCAACGCTAACTAATTCAGCCAAAGTCGGTATTGTCGATGCTTCCTATAGTTCCAACCTGCTCATAAATATCGCGACATCATGTTAGCGATTCAATACTTCGCGCCGTTTGCGGTGAATCTAAAGAGCTGAATTAAGTTGACTCCAATTAAACTTTACTAATTTCACACAAAATAAAACTAATAAGCCAGCGGAAAATTGAACAAGATATTCAGTGATAGTGCTTTGTCAAATGAATGCATAAAAAATCAGATTCCTAATATCATTTGCTACGACGAATAATAGAAGTGCAGTGGATCTTGTTTAGGTTCATCGTGATTAAACAGTTGACACAAAGGAAATAGTGTACTCACATATTTTCTTGCATTATCAGCAGGATTAATGTGTTCGTTTCAACACTAAAGAATAAAAGTTCCTTAAGGTTGGGCTAATTCACACTATTTTCCCCCTTATATTTATTTCAGTTATATATGGAATGTATATAAATAGTAATTTATGACAAAATTCAATTATGAGAAATATGCTAAAAATTACAACTTTGTTACACCCTAAATTGAAACGTAAAAGTTGGAACTTTGAAAATTTCCTGTTACAATATATATTATTGGCGAAAGCTGCCCGGCTCTACATGACAACTATGATTCTCTCGATTAATTAAAAATAACTCGGAAAATACAGAATGTATTAGCCTAAAAACTGCATATAAAGAACCTACATAACTTCATAAACAGTAAATGGAATTTTTTATCATTCATCAGCGAATTGCTGATTGAATTAATGCAGAGAAATCTATCCATTACCGTTAGTTCAATTCAAAAGTATAGCTATTTTTGGACCGTTAGTGTGACGTCACTGTTATATTGCCACGTCTAGAAGCAGGTCTGGAGGCATAGGGGGCATAGATTTTGTGAAATATAATAGCCAGTGAATAGATTTAAATTTAACTGTGACCATTCTTATTACATGTGCACGTTTTTGATGGTCCAATTCATCTCGTTGGCAGCAAATGACTTAGTTGACTGGAATTAATGAATCATCGTAAAATATTTAAGTTCATTACTGAATTCATTCGTTCAGAGAACATATTTTACAAGGTTTTGACTCGTGCCGGCAAGCCTCTTTCAATTTCAAAAAACTTCTTAAATGTCATCATGATAGGCCAACTTAAGTATAGAGATAAGGGAAGACAATGTTTCATAGTGATAGATGAAAAGCAGCTGTGATGTCTCAGTTAAATAAATATCTACACAAAATGATTTCTCGAAATATCCAGCATTATATTAGTTGTACATAAATGCTCAAAGAATTTTCTTCCCATGAAAAATAAATCGCCAATAACAGGTTACTCATCCCCAAAATAAATGCAACCACACAATAAGGTTCTTCAGGATATCATCAACTAAAATATCCAGAGGGACAAGGATTAACGCGTATAGAACTTTTTTTGAAGACATATTCCACAACTCAAATTTAAATGGAAAACTATGGTGAACCCATTGCGTAATAACATATACCGCTGATTTCAAAATCGTTTCATTTTGCGGAAATGCAAAGCTTCAAACGTGCGATGAAATTCTCTGCAATGGTTTACAAGTTTTCTATTGATAGACGGTTCTACTACTGGTGCAGCCATTGCTTTAGAGATTCAAAACTTTTTTGAGGTTTATCACACGTCTTGCTTCCAAAATTGATTATACAATGGATTCCGTCGAATCGTGATCCGGCGAGTTGGGCAGCCATTTCATAGACGGGATGAAATCCTGAAAATGGGGCATGCACCATTCCTGTCATTTCCGCTTTGAGGGCCGGCGCTGAGTCCTTCTGAACCGTATACGTTCTGCATCGCCGAAATGATACTGAACCAACGGAACTGCTACTGTCTCTATAGAGAATGTCCCTTCGATACACTTCTTAGTTGATTTTGACTCTTTGATGGACGAAAACAAAGGGCGTGTTACCGCTGACGCAAATTTCTTCCCAAACCATGAGCGACCGCGGATTTTGGCGGTGTTTGACAATTGCAAAAATACCGGGAAACTCAGTGGTCGGTGAACAGTTCCCCGTCTGTGAAGGGAATGTGCTCCCATTACTGACTTGTAACCCGAAACTTAGGCTGACAGCATCATTAGAATTGCAGACGCTTGTTTTCATCCGTTATGAGTTTTTTTTGTAGCTGGTAGGGTTTGGGCCCAGCTTCATAAGCCATTATAGTGAAATAATTTGCGATTGATTCTGGGCTAACGGGCCATTGTTATTATGGAGACTCTTGAATTTTGTTCAACTCGCTTTTTGATGAACTTGCTGTTTTTGAAACGAGTTGACGGTGCTCTTTCTTCCTCGTTTTGGGCAACCTCCATCGTAGCCAATCTCCCCATATCGCCTTACTACGTCCGAGACTGCCATTTTGGGAGCATAAATTCAACAATTTCTCACTGGCGATTTCCTCGCTGCAACAGCCCTATAATTGCACACGTTTGTTTAGCATTCAAAAACTTATTATTCACCATCACGTTGAAAAAATTACCGTGAAATAGCTCCGAGAATTCGAAAAAAAATTAGCTAGTTAAGAAATATTCGTCGCAGGCTGAGATAAACATTGGACGAGTTACTTCTTTTCCCCTTATAATTACAGAAGTATTGATCTGCCCTTACCTCGCTTATGTTGGAATGAAAGACGGTGGTGGCCTTTTAATATTTGAAATATAGCTCATGTCTCTATGATGATGTACATTGAGTTAGGCATTGAAGAGGCCCTCTCAAATTCCACTTGTCAGTTCAAGTAATGCCGCCCGATGTGAGAAATCTGCTATGCCTAGGTAGCCCACGAGTCATACTATCGCTCATACTAATTTCGTATGAGGTACTGGAGTACTGGAAAAGGAAGATATACACGATGCAGAGCCATGATGCAGAGTCAACTCACGAAACTTGAAGAAGGTTATGGTGTCCGGTCGGCGACGTGTCCTGACTTTGTCTGGATCGGCGTCAGTCATGGAACAGATGTCTGCCACAGCGTCGTAAGTGGCTGCCCAACAGGTGGACGAAGTGTCACACTGCATCTTGCACTCGCCTGAGTAAAAACATCAAATGTGTTTTTTGTACTACTACAAAGTTTTGAGTAATTCAAGTACTCTAAAGCATTAGCATCACTAATTATGTTCCACTCAAAATGAAATAATGTTTTTAAGCAAATATACGTTTGATTTCTTTATCATATTGATATTATAATTTCGAGAATGATTCTATGGTCATTTTGCCATAAGTCAAATGCATTTTTTAATTTTCATGTCTACTGATCAAATTTTTAGTTCAACTTCACTAATCATTTCATTCGCATGAGCGCAAATTTGTTGAATTTCATTTCCGCCTGCGTTTTCTTCCTTTTCTTAGATTCGTGTTCTTTAAAATTATTGAACTAACTATTACGCTCTTGACGCTTAACTCTTTGTAAGCGCTTTATAACCAATTCCTCATCTATCCATGTCGATGGCGGAATTTATGAAATCATTGTAATCGAAATTTACTTTTGTCTCTGAACTCTTCAATTTGAACAGCAAATGTGCTTGTACTCTGGATTGGTAAATAGATTCACTTCACATACACTTATAATCAATGTGAAAAACAAAGAGGGCAAAATGACACAACCCGCTGGTATAAACTGTAATTAATACATCATTAGTCAAAGTATGCAGTAGTTCATTTAATTTCTTCCTCAGACGTAATATGGAACATTATAGTAAATGAAACATTCAAAACTCCAAAATTTCCAATAACATAAATCAGCATTGCTTAGTTTTAACACTTATGAAAGAAATAGGCTCCACGTATCACAATTATTCATATCGATTTATTGGATACATACCTTTTCTTGGTAATTACTGCGTTTAGGATTTTAACAAAATTAGTTATCAGTCGCTTGCAATTTTCCGGCAACGTTTTTTCCCATTTTCCGCCTCAGCCTTTCAGCAACATTCTTACGGTCATTTCTTCGAATCATCCGTTCCAGTCATACCCACAAATTTTCACTGAGATTCAAGCCGGGAGATTTGCTAAACCAATCTAGAAGTTATCTTCTTTTCTTGAAACCAGGACTTTATTGCGTTTGGTTGATGTTTAGGGTCGTCGTCCTATCTAAATGCCCGGCGAATTCAGAAGCTGATGATCCAAAGTCTCGTTATATTTCTTTCTGTTTATGCCTCTTTCAGTAAAGCAAATATGACCAATGCTAGCAGAATCAGCACTATAGGGTACGTCCTGATATGACCACCGCCAAATTACACAGCAATAATAGTGCGCAAGAGAGTCCGTACGCACCTCCCTTTCTATCTTTCATGGTTAGTGTTACTTAATCTGAATATGAACACTTCATATTTAATCTCGTCTGACCACAACCCAGCCTAACTTTTTCGCCGCCTACATGCATGTTTTTCGCCGCCCAAGTAATTAAATCGCTTGGGCAGCGAAAAACATGTATGCTCCGGCGAAAAAGTTAGACTGGGAAAATAGGATTCTAAAGCAATGATGGGTTACCTAAAGGCTCATTGGCGTTATTTAATAAAGGAAAGGACGCTTTCTTCGGGTGCATATGATGTCGGAGTGTCCTAATAACTGTGTACTTGCTTACTTCTATTTGAGAAAAATTCCCCTAATTTTTCAAATTATCACAAATTTACTTCAATCTCTAGATCTCAGTTCGCAATTACTGTCTAGCACAACATTCGGTTACCATGCAAAGACGACCTGTGCACGATATACTGAAAATTATCTGTCGTTACTTCCACTCCCATTTTATCGTTCTAACCGGAAATAGAGAAACATTTACTTCCTTAAAAATCTCCTTGTACTCAAAGCCTTTCTTACGAAGCTCCATGGTGGTCTTGACTCATATCTTTTTATTTATCTAAAGCGAAGATAAAACCAGTACAAGAGCTGATGCAATAAAATGCCAAGCTATCGCTAAAGAGCATTGACAAAAGCGACTATGTTTATTCGAGAATATGCTGGGGCTTTCTAGAACAATCTCTGAATAATTTCGAAGTGAAAAATGTTTAAGTTTTGGCTATTTCTTATGTGCAAATGAGTTATACGTGGTGAACTTTCATTCATAAAATTACATTTTACATCAACGGTTTTTCCACTGTGAGTTCACAGCATTAGATGCTTCATTTGCTGTGACACTCGATTATGCATCCACGGTTGAAATTTGGACGATTTAATTTCACAGAAACTGTAACACCTTCAGTATACAGTAACGTTCTGTACGCGTGTCATTTTGCCCCTCACTTCTTCAGTGCTCAGGTGGAATCTGTTTTTGTTATTTCGTTAGCTATTGTATCTTCTCAAAACGAAGAAAAAACGTGCAATCAAATCAAAGATTGTCGGCCAGGTTTTCAGCAACATTGATATGGATCAAGTACGAAGGCTATTGAGAAAGTAATGAACGTTGTGGAATTAAAAAAACTAAGGACAAGAAAAAATTTATTACATTCATCTGAAAGAGCGACTTAAGTTCTACTTTTCTACATAGTCACCAAATAAATTGAGGCAATTATCATAGCGGTGGACAAGCTTTGAAATTCCTTCGTCGTAGAACTCTGCCGCGTGCGATTTCAGCCCTGATGCAGTGACGCGCGCCCGCAGCTCCTCGTCGTCGTCAAAGCGCTGTGTTGCTTGTCAGTTCTTCATTCTTAGAAACAGTGAAAATCACTAGGTGCAAGATCGGGACTACAGGGCGGATGAGGGAAAACCTCACATTTGAACGAATTAGGAGTTCTTGAGTGGCGGAAATCGCAAGTGGCAGAATTCTGTGACAAAGGAATTTCATTTCTTGTCCACCATTATGATAAGTGCCTAAATTTCTTTGGTTATTATCTAGATAACTAAAATTCAAGTCGCTCATTCACATGTATATAATAAATCTTGTTTTGTACTTAGTTTTTTAATTCCAAAACGTTTCTTAATTTCAGAATAGCCTTCGTGAAATGTACCACTCTGATTTCTCGAAGCTGAGTATTTAGTCAGAATACCGTCAACCGTTGCTGTTGCAGAGTATTTCCGAAGAAAGATCTATGTATCTCTCTTATGGTGGTCGAGCCTACATCTACATGTATAATAAATTATCTCAAAATCTATCTATATGAGGTCGGAAAACTATAAGTTTCTATTATTTTCTACTCCTTTTTTGACGAGCAAAGAAATTTATTCAAATAATCCACCGTTAAAATTCAATGATTTAAAATTTGAAAATGTTTTTTTTTTGCATTTTATCCATGCGACGCAATGAGCAAACTAGTCCACAACTCGTACGGTCAGGGTTTAGTAACAATTTAAATGCATTACTTACACTCGCTGAAAGCATCGACCTTCCCACTGATGGAGCTTGACAGCTCCACGTCTTTCCAGACAGTCTGGAGAGCAGCTGCTGAGGGTGAAAGGGCAACTGCACACAGGAGCAGCAACAACACACCACTTGACTGACTGACATCCTTCATGTTCATTGTAAACAATCGCTGTTTTGTAAATTCTTATGTAAAGTTTCCGCCAATGTTCAATTTTTCCTGAAAGACTGAGACAATGCAATATTCATTCAGTTTTTGAGGAAGGGCAGAATTTTCATCAAATAAATTTTGTTGAAATGAAATTGAACACAAAGCAACATGTTTGCCCTTTGATTTTCAAGCATATTTAAGAATACGACCATATTTTATCTCACCTATTTTGCGAAGACCTCATTTCTTTATTGTTATTTTTGTAGATGGGCAAGCCACTGATTTTTGAGAAAAAATCCAATTTTGGTCTGTTGCGACACATACGGTTTTAGAAAAATAAGTCGCTAAGAATAAACGAATAGTTAATAAATGAGCCTGTTTGTTGCAGTTTAAACGAATGAAATTATTTTGCCAATTACTTTGGTGATGCTTTAGTTTGTCGTGGCATGAATTTCAAGCTAATGAATAAATGCAAAGGGAACTCATCACCCTTTAATCAATGTATTTAGACCATAAATTGGTATACATTTAATTTATAGGAGTCAATACCTGCCTTTTTTTACTCTATTATCGACAACATTCGACGAGTAAAACTTTGGATTTCAAAAATAAATTTGGTAATGTATGCAACCAGCCTTACCATTTGCTTGCATTACTAAATTCCTTTGAAACAATTAATAAAAAGTAGAGCAATTAAGAAACGCCAGTGGAAAACCTCAGTGGACTGAGGAACAAACCTTTACGAGTATGCAACCCACGATCGGTCGGTACAAACTAGCACGATCATCGTTCGATAGTGAAGAAAGCTGAAATAAAAACTTATAGAGTTGCTGCTAACTCCATCCCACAGATCATAGATCACGTCCGGTCACAGAGATACAGCTAGCTTATTATATATTAATCATTATGATACTTGAAATTACCTGTTAAAAACTACGGCCCTTTCCATTCGTTAACATTAGAGTTTGGCTGATCTGCCACTAAAACTGCTCTAGTTTAACGGAACCATAGCTTAGAGGTAGAAGTGAAAGTTCTTTCAAAACAAAGGAAAACTTGCACGGAGGCCCAATATAACTCAATGGAAGCCAGGTCATCGAGCAATGTTGGTGAGAGAATGAATCATTGAATAGAGGGAAATAATGAAATAATTTAGATAACTTCAATGAATTCGAAGAATATGTGTGTTCACTTTGAGTAAACTCACTGAAATTTATACCCATGTATCAGACATCTGCATACACCATGTGGACTCAGTACCTCAGCTGAGTACCATTCTGTCAGCGTCCTAATTGCAAAACTGGGATAAATTAGAGCAGTGAACAGTGAAAAGCTAAGCTACAACCATGAGGATAATGAACAATATTTAAATTAGGAAAAAATACCGAGCAATGAATCCTCCCCTAGGAGCATACGAAAAAACTTTCAGTTGGAAATAAAACAAGAGGTAATGAGAAGAAAAAAAGCAGAAGTAGTTTCCGATGAAGATGATCTCGTCCCCTATGGAACCATCAGAGTCCTAAAATATCCATGGAAAACAAATTAAGCCATATGCCAAATAACTGAAACGCAAAACAATTATTAAATATTTGATGGAAGAACAAAACCAAGTTTATGAACAACAGCTGGCAATGATTCAAAATTAACCAAAATTAAAATCAAAAAAGAAATTAATTTTAAAACTATTAATTAATGAACACTAACCCATGAAATAATTGAAAAAACTACACGACTTATAAAAGTAAATTTTAAGAAAAGAAGGTGAAGAAGAATAGTTTGTATGGTACAAAGCTCTTGTGGTTTTCATTGTAGAGTCGCAGCACAAGAGGCAATCCGAACTACCAAGGTTTCTCAGTACGAAAATTGGACGAAGGTAAAGAAACTCACTATAACGAAATTGAGACTTGAAATATGAGAGCAACAAACCTTTTGTCGAAGGAGGAGGCAAATCAGCAATTGATTATTATTATTATTATCATGCGACGAAATTACGAAATTTTTACCAAATTATAGATAAACTAAATAAAAAATTGGACTCTAACTGTTCCGATGGGGTAATTTGACGGTCAATATTGATTTTAGGCCTTTCACGGAAATTAATAATTCCGTTCCAAAGAATCACTAAAGGAACACATTTAAAAACGTTTTACACGAATGACATTCTGCTCGCTGATGCGTTATTTTTGAGATATAGCAATAATTACGTTCAGATAGGAATAGCATTGTATGGTTGGCTGCTTGGTCGCCGCATTGTTGGGTGACGCCCACTTTTCTGGCGGGACACGCCCACTTCTGGGCGCGAAAATAACAGCGTCGGTTTGGGTAAGTTAAGGTAAGCTATTTTAGGTTGATTTATGTTATTTTAGCTTAGTTTATTTAACTAACCTACCATAACCTACCCTAACCTCACCCATCGTTACGTTAATACCGTATTACAGCATATTTACGTGTCCGTTCCTTCACTTTTATATACGACATTCATATAACATCAAAGTTGAATAACTCGAAAATAACGCATCAGCGAGCAGAATGTCATTCGTGTAAAACGTTTTTAAATGTGTTCCTTTAGTGATTCTTCGGAACGGAATTATTAATTTCCGTGAAAGGCCTAAAATCAATATTGACCAATTTGACAGACGGTTTTAAGGAAGCCAAATTAGATTAAAACATTCATGTGCGCAAATACATTTTTGTAGTTCAGCACATACTCTAAAAAATATGCACCGATGCACTTGTATTCTTTTCTAAATCTACATATCATGCACATAATATACACGGCCAAGATTTTATCATAACAAAGGCGTGGGTATGTGCTTAATTGAAATAATGTATAAGTTTGCCCAAAATTTTTGGAAATAGTTTTGCTCGTTTATTTAGCTCTATGCATAATCATGCTTTGTTATCTCTTCGGGGTAGCGATAATTTTTATTCACATTCAGCACCGTAATAACTGTGTTTGGTGACGGTAGGGTTCCTATGCATCGTCGCCACAGTGACGACAGGCGTTCATAAGTATGCATGCAAGGTTGTTTATTTGAAACAAAATTATATACTCGTATGATGCGGGGGAAAAGTTAAACTTAGACTGGGGGAACAAGCCTTACCATTTCTTTTCTCACCCTTTTTTCCCTGTGTTGCTCCATCTGATTATCATCTCTTAGAAAGTTAAATTATTGGAAATTAAAACTTGAATGCGCAAAATGAATAAAAGCCTAAAAATTTAGGGTTTTCTAAATTTACGTAATCCAAAAATTCTTTCGAAACAGGTATCAAAACTCTAGTGAAGCGTTGACGAACGTTGACCGAAAATGTTGGAAAAAACTATAAGCAGGGACAAAAATTTTAAAATGAAATGAACACCTTTAATAATACATTAATGTCTTTCCAACTTAATATTTTGATTCCGATAAATGAAATGTCATTTAATATACATAATCGAGCTTTTGAAAATATAATTCCACTTTCTTTAACAAATTTTCAATAATATTTTGGTATAACGGAAACTAAGGAGACCATCATCAGTAAGTTTGGTCAATATTGATTTTAGGCCTTTCACGGAAATTAATAATTCCGTTCCAAAGAATCACTAAAGGAACACATTTAAAAACGTTGTACACGAATGACATTCTGCTCGCTGATGCGTTATTTTCGAGTTATTCAACTTTGAAGTTATAAGATCGTGGTATATAAAAGTGAAGGAACGGACACGTAAATATGCTGTAATACGGTATTAACGTAACGATGGGTGAGGTTAGGGTAGGTTATGGTAGGTTAGTTAAATAACGTAATCTAAAATAACATAAATCAGCCTAAAATAGCTTACCATAACTTACCCAAACCGACGCTGTTATTTTCGCGCCCAGAAGTGGGCGTGTCCCGCCAGAAAAGTGGGCGTCACCCAACAATGCGGCGACTAAGCAACCGACCATACAATGCTATTCCTATCTGAACGTAATTATTGTTATATCTCAAAAATAACGCATCAGCGAGCAGAATGTCAATCATGTGAAACGTTTTTAAATGTGTTCCTTTAGTGATTCTTTGGAATGGAATTATTAATTTCCGTGAAAGGCCTAAAATCAATATTGACCGTTAGTTTTTCCGGAAAATTCGTGAACAGAACGTATACATATGTAAAAATGTTCTTCCGTTTTATGTCGCACAATTAAACAATGTTCAGGAAAATAAGATGTTTCTCAATTTGAAGATGTAAAGAATTTAAATATTGGTCACTAGATTTTTTTTCTCATGGCATCTCGAAGTAAACCTAAATATTGAAAAACGAGGAAAATATGAAACACCTTACCAAAAAATATAAGTTTCTCACTCTCCAAAAAAAGAGGCAAACTAAAGCTATCGTAAACACCGGTTCGGCAATTTAATCTCTCTGACTTCGGCAACGCGTAGACCGATCACGTGATGGAAGAAATGGATGACTGAATAATTCCTAATGGTATCAAAATATGAAAGATTATAAATGGATCAATGGCTACTACTTGTACAATATCTATGCTGTTTACCATACATCTTGTCCCGAGCGTATCGTTCCGAATCCAGTATGGACAGCACTTTAGGTTAGGTAAACGTGTACTAAATGCATGAGGAAATCATAAACAAGTTGAAAAATGGCCGAACAGCAATAGTGTTCTTAGACATAATACATGCCCCTATGTTTAATGTGTTGCTTCAAGATGGAATTGGGTACCCGACTGTCTCTGTTGAAAATTGAGAAGTAAGACAGTTAGAGACCGCTGTATGAAATCCAGAATGTTAGCTGAGGAACTCCGTATGAAGTACTTCACACACTAATTTCGAATTAAATTCTTCCTTAACTCTTGTGAATATTTACAAATAGTAAAAACCTGCTTGAGATGTTCCCACTCAGTGAGGACTGAATCCCAATCATAGCAATGTTATACCGCCTTATAAACCAAAGCTTTGCCTAATGATCGCTTAAAAGCTAATGAGACGAAAAAATCATAGACTGCTTATGTACCTGAATTGATTGATTTGGGGAATAAAGAGACGAGGTAAATTTGATCCCGAGAAATTGAAAACAATCATGTCAATTTATCAATTGTAAATTCACAAACATAATTTTTCGGACATCATTGAATGAAATAACAGATGTGGCCGTGCAGTTGCCTATTACAAAACTTTCATTATATTACTAAAGTAGAACACGATTTAACTTCTAATCTTCTTGGAGAAATTAATTTTCTAAACTAATCATGCAAAATAGAAGCCAAATTATAAATTTTGGATTAGCACGTTCGCTGCTGCTGGAAGCACATGTGCGTTCAGCGGTCTCATGTTAAGCAAGGCTGCAAGTAGCAGAATTAAATAAAAAGACATTACTGCTCAAAAGAAAAATTGTATCTTTCATAAGAAGTGTGAAAATGTGTCATAATAGCATGATTATATTTTACCCTGGTGTGCTTAAATCTCTTCTAAAAAAGATGTTGAAACACTTTTAATGCTGTTAATTCACACCGATACGTAAATGAGCTATTTACCTAGTGGTACTCTTATGCCCCCATGGGCAGTCAATATGTCACGGATTTTTTCGAAGACAACTGAAATTTCTGCGGTGCATGTCGTCAGAAGATCGTGTAAGACCGTGATGGAGACAAAATGATTAGAGTTGAATGCAATTGCGCACATCAATAATGACCGTCAATAAAAAAGAGCTTTAATAATTTTGATTATCTCCTTCCCAACTGTTATATATAACTTCTGATTTCATTAGAAAAACGCGTCTCGTGAACTCACTCCAATAAATCTGTACTGTGAATTAATTTGATTCTGTGATCTGTAGATCCTGAACTTTGCAATAATTCTCTTCATATGTACGATACAGAAGTTTGACAAAGTAATTAAATAAGTATAAGTATGCGTGTTCTCTATTCACAAATATTCTTGAAAAAGATGAAATGAACATGTTCTCCGTAATTACCGTGAACTATACATCGACCGGGGTTGAAAATTTGGCTGGTCATGGCAGGGACCGGGGTTGTCAAATTTACCACTGCCGGGGACGGGGCCTGGGTCATGGTATGGCCTGGGTTTAGACCATGTCAGGACGTGTCACAACGTAATGCATAACGCCGGTTAGTGACTCCGTGCATGTTGAAGTACGGTTGCGGTTGGGTGTGTATTTATGTCAAGTCACTAAGTTTTGTAGACAATAATTCTCCAGTAATTAGATAGCCATAAATAGAAGGCTCTGTTAGGCCGCGCAAAATATCAATCCTTTGAAATATTTGAGAACATTAGCGTTTAAGAACACGTGAAATTATCTCGTGTGTTGTACTAGACATTTAGAAGTAGGTTTTGATGGTAGCATAGATACTGTTTTTTTCTTCTTAGAGACTACATGTTCTTCATGATAACAATGAAATCGCAAATCTCTTGAGAAATCATTTTATATTTGATTAAAGAATGTGTGAATTTTTCACGTGTGGGTAGCCGAATACACTGGTACAATCCTAAAAACCCCGGTTTAGGGCACTATTCAGCCAGGGCAGGGGTCTGCAAAAATTATCGGAGTTTGCCGGGGTTGGGGCCGAGGTGAGCAAAAATGGACGGGGCCCCGCGGTCGGTCAATACCGTGAAATCGATAAACCAGTAAAACTTTATTATAATCGAGCTTCATAAATATTTATTCGTACAAATCAAATGCAGGTCACTCGTTCAAAGTACACGGGGGTCTTCGGTTGCTAGACAGGAACTTATTATAAAGAAATTTACACTCAAATAAGAAGCGTTCAAGTTTGTAGAAGCTTTGGCTGTATAACTTGGGTTTAGTTGGTTCTTGCTACGCTTCTGTTCAGAGCTATACTTGCCATCATTTTTTGCACTTGGTCACTTCATTCATCTATCATAGCAAAGCAGAAATCATGCTAGACTCACTCCACCTCTAGTCATACTTGCAATTTCTGTAAACATGAGGATAATTTTTAAATAAAAAGAGAAGCATAGCTTCCAATAAAAAATTGTTTTCGATGTTTTTATTTCCTTCGAGCAGCATTATGAGAAGCTCAGAAATGTATTAATCATAAAATACATCATGTACTCGTACTTTTAAAGTTGAGCTTAATCGCTCATTTTGCCTCGTACGAATAACCGGCCGATTTTGGGTGGCAAAGTAAGCTTTTCATCAATGAAATTTTATAAGTTCGAAGGAAAATAATGCACTATCGCAGCTCGATAGACCAAAAACGAGGTAAAATTAATTATATCTGCACCTAAATTTATCATTACCTTGAAAATTTTAACCAATAACCGAAAAATTAAACAAAACACATTGAAATTTACCATTAGGTAAATTTCAATAAATCAGGGTATACCATTATGAGACATAGACGTCCAAAAGGAAAAGTAACAAAAGAAGAATCTACGACTTGTTTCAACGAGTGAAAAGTCAAACTCTATCCATGCTATTCTGTTCTGAATACTAGTCTACATAACATTCAAAACCTCGATATTATTGGATTTGACATATATAAGATCATAATCATACATCTGATGATCTTTCCTAGTGATGCCAGTGCTGGGCATGTCTTTACTACAGCTGTCTTTGCATCTACCTCAAATTTTTCATTCATGAGCTCACTGCAAATTCATTAGATTGACATAGATTATTCAAAAGTTTAGCTCTTAGCAACAGTGATTTTTTACAACAGAAGCCGTGAAGCGTTGAGAGAGCGTGCAGTGGGGATTAATATTTGGAAGAAAGAGAATTTAATTTAATTTGCACGTCACGCGCTCCATGCAAACCGCTGTTACTACGCGGAACACAATTCTTCCGATCTTTAACAGTCTCGCTCCTAGTACCTGAATTCAGTTTTTTTTAAATCAATGACCAAATTTAGTATATAATTTTAATTTAAGTTTCGATCTTTGCATTTCACAAAACTCGAGTCTAATGGCTCCATCAGATACTTTTGTATTGGCAGATACTTATGCATTGAAGTAAAAAACGAGCAAACGGGATACATAATCATGTTGAATCAAACGTTTTGATATTTTACCCATCATCTGTACCCATCAACAAACCATCATCGGTACCCATCTCATTATACCCATCAACAAACAAAATCAAGCTGGCTTCCCCAAAAAGTTGGCTTTTTATTAAAAAGTCACGTTGCTTAATAAAATAGAGCAGGGGTCTCCAAACTTTAGAGCTTTAGGGCCATACTGATTACTCAGTAAGATCTAACGGCTAAAACCGTTTTAATTTTTCTACTATTATTTATAATTTCCAGATTGGTCGCCGAGTGCGCGCCCTTACTACGCGCAAATAGTTTTCGTTGCCGGATTAACCACACCGACAGGCCGGATTTGGCCGGTGTACTTTAGTTTGGAAACCACTCAAATAGAGGAACAATTTAAGGAAAAACGCTCTACATGAGAGCTCTCAAAGCAACGATGGTCAGAAGATACGTCCTCAGCTGGTAGTTTAGAACACGGTCGGTAGTAGGGAAGACTGGAAAAATTTCTAGGTCTGCGGCACCAGATATTTATCTGACTATTGCCATTCAGTGATTCTGCTATCAGTTACGAGCTGCAAGTCACTTTAAATACCCTTCCACTACCATAGACCAACAATTTTTAGAATCTCAGTTTATTTTCAAAACCAAATTTGCCCTACACTACTATTTGATTTCCCATCCTGTGAATCTTGAACTGTCTGAATAGTTTCAATACAGTATGTTTCCTAAAAAAATATTTCGTACATTGTATGCAGCCTCTTGAGTTTTGCGTTTAAGATTCTGCAAACATTTTTGTTTGTTTTCAGACTTATTAGGCACTTTTTAACCCTGATGATATTTACAATCAAAACAATTGTTTTGGGCACAATAACTTTGAATTCTGAGGTTCTTGCTTTCTGAGGTTCTTGCTCTCTGAGGTTCTTGCTTTCTGAGGTTATTGCTTTCTGAGGTTCTTGCTTTCTGAGGTTCTTGCTTTCTGAGGTTCTTTATTACGATGATTAATTATAGAAAAATCTTCAAAATCTACCATACTTCTGCATTTGTTTCAACGACTATGTTTTTTCGAAACTTGTGACTCTTTTCGCTCCATATTCGAATTTAAAATTTGTAAAAAAAAACAAACTCATCGAATCCCTAAAATTTCACAATCTTTCTGTTGAAAAATTTTTGGACGGCATTAATCAAATGTCAGAAGTATTAATGACAATGGAGCAAGTATCCGAAGCTGAATTAGCAGATTTGCACTTAGCTACCAGGGCAACACACGGAAATTCTAGAAAGACTGTAAAATTTGCGGAGCAAGATCTCGCACGCAACAGACATGTACTGTCACATCAAAAAATCGTGGCCATTCACCGGAGATAGTGTGGAGACAGAACATTTCAAGAAGCATTACCTCAAGGAGGACGCCGTATGGAAGATAACGAGATTCAGACATGGAGGAAGAAATATTGTTTCATTTCGAAATAATCCAACCACAAGTTCTCGTTCTGCCGCATGTATTTCACATGTTAGTCAAACAACAGTTTAAGAAATGCTACACGATCGTAGGTCAACGTCTATTTCACTTAACCTACGAAATATCATTCACGCGAAAATGAATGGTTAACGTCCATAATCTGCACTTGTGGTCTGGTATTAATCCACGTATTACGCGACAAAATAAAGATCAGGTTAAATTCTTTTAACATTTGAGCGGGTATTGTTAGTGACTATGTGAATGTCCAAATATAATGGCGGAAAAAGTGGAAGGACGCAAGTACAAGATTTTCCTTAATGAAGTATTGCCTGAATTGTAAATAAACGTTCCCTTAGCCGTGATTAGAAAAATGCGATACCAACACGATAGTGCTCCTTGTTAACGATTGCTGTTGAGCAGTTGTTCGATACCCGATATCCAAATCGCTGGATTGAACGTGGCTGCTACATCACATGATCACCAAGGTCTCCTAATATTACGTCCCTATATGTCTACTTGTAGGAACATCTAAACAGTTTGGGATACAAAACACTAATTGATTCAAAAAAACACATCAGTTAAATTGTTGAATTCTCCGCAAGGATTCATGAAACTTCTAGTGTCTTCAATTGAATCCGGTAATCATAGTACGGGCGTTTGAACGCCTGCAACGCAACAGATGGGCGTCATGTTGAACATCTTTTGTATATACTTAACCTAGTGTAAGAATGTTTCTTGTGCTAATAATAATTAAGGCTGTAATTCTGTTTCTTGTGCTCACCATAAAAATGCTTCACTAACTTCAACATTTCATATCCCTGCCCCTCTCAAAGTCCTTTTTTCTACAATACGTTCCAAAGTTCACCTCTAAGCAACTGTATAACGCAGCATTTTCGACCGCACGGTCATTGAGTAAAAAGTGCTTATTATTTTAAGGATTCCAACCTTGTGTAAAGGTTAGTTGAAATAGGGAAGTAACAATCTAATTTCTCGAATTTACTCGAATTGGGTGAAAATGTTCTTTAGCGTCGGGCTGAATGAGTTGCAATGATTAAGCATGTTCACTTTAAGGGAACGGTTCGGGTCAACTTCCGGATAATGGTAGGTGTTCGGTTTATAAACTCATCTTCTAAAAAGTTTTCTTGCGCATCCAAAAATATAATTGGCTATCAAGTACGTCCATTGGTTCGTCTCCTAGACGGGGTAGAAGACGCGCACTAGCGCGACCTTGGGGCGCGCCAATGGATGGGTAACCTACCTCTTTCCCCCTTATTACGAGTCAGTTTTGAGTGTTCCTCTACGGGAATAGAAAGACAGTTCATTCATGGCCTTGCTTGAAATGCTTTCGTACTCAAACGAAACATGCTATTACTCAGTGATAAATACTGAAGGTGTAATTGAGTATTTGCTGCTGAGTCATCAGCTAATTAGCTTGCTGTGTAAACATATAATCGCTTCCTTGAGTTTTGAAGCTACAGGAATGGCAAATATATCAATCTAAAGGGCTCAAAAAGAGCTACAAAGCAAAGAGTTGATTTTGAAAAAATTAGTCTGTAACGAAGAAAAAAATTATCTAAAAAACTCTGTTCTGAAACTGGCGTTTATTGACTTTTGAAATGGATCCTTCCCAGAGTTTTGAAGGTACAGAAGAAGGTACAGAATTGCTGAAAAGCTTCAGTTCAAAAATTAGGAAAAAAGAAAAAACAAATTTTAGAAAAATGGCTCTCATTAAAACTTACCTTTTTGACTTTTGAAATGCTTCTTCTCCCACAGTTTTGAAGGTACAGGGATGGCAAGCAAATCAATCCATAGCGATTAAAGAGATTTGGAGATCCAGTGAAAAAGGTTTTCAATATCAATTCACGTTGAAAATAATGAGCAAAATAATTTGAAAAAGCGGAAAAAGTGGTCGATTTTTTTAGAAAAACTCTCAACATTCAAAAAATCAAATTAACGGAAAACTTTTGTACCGGATCTCTAGACAAGACAATTAGCTATCTAGAAAGCATTTTCCAGTTCTGTAAGTTCAAAATTGTAGGAGAAGAACGATTTTCCTCAACACATATTTTTTATGTTTTCCAAACAAAATTATATTTTTGTATGAGTACGAAAAAAGACACACAAGTAAAAACAAATAGTTCTAACATTTTACACCAATAGTAAATACCTCAGAAAAATTCATCAAGAACTAACAGATTTTCCTTTTACCCCGAACCGTCCCCAACACAGTGCTAGATTAGTAGGAAGTTGACACATCTGCTAGGGGGCCGATTGGGTGTGACAAGAATATTTAAGCATTATCAAGTAGCGTGGTGAAACTAAACCGTGGGTGCAAGTTTAATCACTATAAAAGAAAGGAAACGAGGTGAAGTACATTTTAAAAACACGGAGTGTGAAGACAGTTTTTACGTCTGAGATTATCGTTCCTGAAACCACTTCATATCCTTAGGTAATCGGGTAAAAACTTGAAAATTAAACAATTATGTAATATTATTTTCATTCCAAAACGATATTCGGGATGCTGCGGTTGTTAACAGATGATTTTTTTCTAAAATAATACGTTTGCCGCTTATTGGAAATTCTTTAAAAAGCATAGTCATTGATATTCATACAATTCAGATGTACATCGGTTGAGATATGTGCGTAGTTACACCTCAATCATGTTAATTTTTCTGCCGTAATGTTTCACGTAGAGTACCAATTTACATCTGAAACCCATTTTCAGATGCATCTCTTCAGCAGTGGAGATAATGATGTCAAAATTGCAGTTTATTGTACTAGTTGTTAGGCTCATTTCAGTTATTTTTGGGTGATCAGTTACAACACATAGTAGGAAAATACCTGTCTTTTTCTCAATGTTGATTCATTGCATTTTGTCCTGTTCTAGATGTATAATTTTTAGAATTATTGACATGGAAAATTGGAGGACTAAATCAGCCGACTTGGCTAGGAAGAGCATTCGAGCACCAGTGGTCACCTCACCATACCAGCTTGCACTTGGAAACATAATAATTCAATGTTGAAAACTTGTTGTGTGCTTGACTTCCATCTTGAGAGTGAGTCCGATAACCCTGATGTACGATAATGTTAATGCAATGCGTCAGATGATGACCGCACAGACAGCAGGTTGCATAGCAACCCAAAGAAACAAATCCATTCTCCGAGGTCACGCAGCTCGTCATTATAAGAGCACGACAAAACTTGCTTCGGTAACTGTTGCCCAACTTGTGCATAGCATTATGACAAGTAATTTGGTACCCGATCATACAAGTCTACAACATAAACCATTATGAATCCCCCACGATACTGAAATTAGAATATTGTGTAGAAAATTTAGTACTCTCGGTTTTCTCCTACTTTAAAGCGCATTTTATTGAGTTAGAAACGTAGATCAAATCATGCTTTAGTCTTAGATATGTCACTGTGGCATGAAAGGTCTTCATCACGAACGGTTCTAATTCTGCATCACAAACCGTAAATAATACGCAGTAATTGATGATTCAAACTCGGGGCTGCAGAACATAACTCGTGCCTTTTCTATGAATTATCATTTTAAACAAATATGTGAAATCGACATCACTCCTCATGTTTATATTTTTTGTGTATATCATGAACATCAGCAGACCATAAAAGTATTTTCTTTGAAAAAAAGTTGGAAGCCGACGTCCGAATAAATCCTAAATGAAAACGCTTTGGCTCGAAGTAAATGAGATATAAGTATAACATCAGTATAACATCAGTATACATCAGTGTGATAAATAAGTATAACTATGTGTATTTATTTTTTAAGAAACAACACTACTCCCTAGAATTATAATTAACAACGAGAAAATTCAAGCAGCTCACAGGTGCAAAATTTTGGGCACAAAAATGAAAAAAAAATAATTTCTACGGTTTAAATCAATCATATACACGTTCAAGTATCCAAATCCAGTGGAATTTTACGGATAATCAAAAAATGTTATTTAAGGATGCACAAAAAACCTTAACTGCACGTTGATTGATCCGTTCATCCATTATGATGTTACAGTCTAGCACGGCACCGGCAAAATAAAATTAACAGAGAATTCACGCTCCAAAAATGTATTTTAGGGCTATTTCTAACTTAGAATACAACACCCATGTTAAAAATTCCTTGCGGAACCTGAAAATTTTTTAAATGTTTGGCTAGAACCAATTTTCCCCTTGGAAGTTTTACGTACAAAATACCCAAAACAAACGAAAACTTTGAACTCCAAGGCGAATCAATGCTAAACTGACTACCAGAGCTACTTTACAACAAATAAAAATAATTCATAGCTCCGTATAACTCAACAACAAATCTCAAAATGGCTTTCCCTTTCATGCGATTAAAATCTATAATTCTATCCATAACTATGTCTGCGTAGTTCTACCCTTGAAGCATTCAATAGCAGACGTTTACATAATTTGTAATTCCACGACAAAATTAATGCACGATAATAAAAAGGAAACAAAAACAAAGTGAGGTAGGAAAATCCAATCATAAAATTGTTTCTAAAATGCATATCTCAGGAAGATTTTTAAAAAGCGTTCCGAGAAAGTCATATCAGTCAGAAGTTCATCGGTTGAAATATAAAGGGCGTTGCAAAATTGTTGGTACAAACTTTGGCTACTAATAGAAAATTTGATGTACACACTATTTCATCAACGATCAAAATTAAAAAAACTCTTTGTTGATGAGATATTATGATTATAAACATTTAAGACTAATTTTTTGCAGCACAACGGCGAACCCGCAAAAGACAGGAACAGAGCAATAAGGTGAATTAGAATTGACAAATTAGGCGAGATTGACGCCACACCCATTTATTCTTATTTGTAAAAGGCCTAAAAACTTACTATTCACAAATTTTTAAAAATTTCCAGAGTAAAGAAATTTCTAGACCTTTCCGGTCAACGTTAGTAACTTCTAGTTTGAACCGTAATTATTTCTCAGTGAGCATCGTGACACTGTACTGGTATGATGAACCGCCTAACAAAAGCAGAAATAGCTTATATGCATTTCGTCTGTGGTTCCGCTGATGGGAATGCCAGACGTGCTGCAAGAATGTACCAAAAACGTTACCCCAATAGACAGGTGCCTGTTTTCATCGATTATTCAATGCTTTGCACCGAAGATTGTGCGAGAACTGAAGTAAGAGTGCAAACAGAGTGAATGCTGGTCGCCATAGACCGCTTGATCTAGATCATAAGGAAGGCGTGTTGGAAAATTTCCATCAAAACCCACGTACAAGCACTCGTATCGCAGTAGTATGCAAAGCTGGGCGTTATCGCGATAAGGTTGGCCTCTTTTGTGGCTTTTTTGATCAAAAGTGTGGCCTCATGTGGACTGGGACATCTGGCAACCAATATCGTTATCGCTAGTATCGGAATTTTGGATTTATCGATTTATCGGTTTTCGATTGTCGGCGATAAATTTTTCGCCAATTATCGATTATCGGTTATCGCCGATAAGGTTTTCGTTATCAATTTATCAGTTATCGCGATAACGTTTTTTCGTTATCGTGCCCACCACTGGTGGTATGTTTAGGAATTCAAAATCACACTGTAGTGTGGCGGACATTGAAATTGAATAATTATCATCCGTATCACTTCCAGAGAGTCCAGGGACTACTTCCTGCATATTATGCTCCTCGCGAACAATTCTCGCAGTTGTTTTTGAATTAGGAGTTATAAGAATCCCATTCGCAGAAAATGTGTTGTTCACGGATGAAGCTACCTTCAACCGTGATGGAATGTTCAATTTCCATAATTTTCACGAATGGCAAACGAACAACCCTTATATCATCCATGAACATGCATGGATACCAACATCGCTGCACTGTCAGTGTTTGGGCAGGTACCGTTCATAATCAAATCCTTGGCCCGTACATTCTGCCAGAGCGTCTCACTGGGAATGTTAACAGAATCTTTCTTGAAGAAGTCCGTCCGGATTTATTGGCCGATGTTCCATTGGATATTCGGAAAAGAGTGTGATGTCAGCATGATGGACATTTTGCACATTTTGCTGTGAATGTGAGACGTTTTGTTGACCTTCAATTTCCAAATCGATGGATTGTTCGTAATGGTCCTGTGTCCTGGCCGCCAAGATCTCCTGGTTTGATTCCGTCAGATTTTTTTCAGGGGCACAAAAAAAGTGTTGCTTATGAAACACCTATCGAGTTGGAAGGAGATCTTGTAGTGAGAATTGCAGTCGCTGCTGGAGATATTGCTGAGATGCCTGCATGGAGCCTTTGGCAACCTATTATAGGCAACTTTCTCCGACGAAGGTGTCGCACTTGTATCGATGCTCATGGTAGACATTTTGAACAATTGCTTTAATTAATGAGGTTCTCGCTACTAATAAATTATCTGCTGTTAATTGGTTTTTCAATTACACTCTTCTGTATTAATAAACACAGTGTGGCTAATAATCTTCTTGTTTTACAAATCAGGTCATTGCAAAAATTAAGCATTTTTTGAACTTTTTTCATTGATGCAATAGTGCATGTATCACTATTTTCTAGTAGTAGCCGAAGTTTGTACCAACAGTTTTGCTACACCCTGTATTTGCATATTTATACCCCACCGCATTAATTTTCCTACAGTAATGTTTCATTTAAACTGATTTCATCCGAATCGTATTTTCAGATGTGTGTGTCTGTGGTCAAATTCTATTGAACATTATGATGTTTCACATTCACCCGTAATTATACGAGTATGGTTCATTTAGCGCGAAAACACAGCCGGGAAGTCATGTCCGCTTCCCTACATGTGTCGACGACAGTTTGACTAATTACTCCTGCATGATCAATAGGCAGAGAAGCCATAACAACAACGCCATCAATGTACACAGTACGTTAGATGTACGTGCGTATAAATGCATGCAGTAAAAGGAAAAATGTTCGTGCACCAAGAAATTCGTCGGACTATTTTCTGACGAACTCAAACGAAACTATATAATTCACAAAATAATTCGATTAAAACGCATTAAAATAAAATTTACAAGAAAAATGAAAAGAATTTAAGTGCTGAAGAAGTTTATGCATTTTTTTGTTTTTCACAGTGAAAAAGTATTCACAAAATTTGAAACTTATTCACAATCATTTTTCAATACATAGTAGAAAACTCCAAATTCGCTTCCACAGAAAGTAATCGACGCCTATTTAACGATTTATACGTTTCTTCAAGAGGCTTATGTTATTCTTCAATGAATAACGAAGCTTTTTTGACCATACGGTTATGGAGAAAAACGTGTTCAAATCAACGGTGTCAGCCTTGCGTTAAATTTTGTTTGACAGAGTGCCGACCACCTTGTATAATTTCCTGCTCAATTTTACTTTTCTCACACATTTTTAATGTATTTAAGTTTTGTAATTTAATTTTCATCTTAAAGACGTGCTCTTTTTTTTTGAACTGATGACGATTTTTACTTAAAAGAAGTACTCATTTTCAAGGAATTGATTTATTATGGAGCTGACTAGAAAATGTTTCCCTGGTATATTTGAATATTTTTCTTTTCTTCCCTTTGAAGAAGTTTTTGTGAATTTGTGGTCTAAGGAAGTCATTGAGTTGTTTGAAAAAATCATTGTGAGATCTCGCGTTTGAATAAATTTGTTTTGTAAGGCACTGAAAATGTAATTCAAAATAGAGATGCTAGTTGCTAATCATTCTACAACATTCATTTTCGATACGATATAATGTGTGCTACGTAAAATATATGCGTATAAATACTGTGTTACAGTTTTAAATTCTCATTGGAAGCATAATACACTTAAACGTACAGAGAGTCCATCACATCACGTTCAGTGATGTGTTATTTAATCGGAAAGAGTATCTCACAATAAAAATGATGATCGGCAAACTTCTGCTCGAAGTGATCGAGGGCATTGTTCATTTCATTAGAAGGAAAAATGAAGACAAAATAACACAAAACGGCATGAAATACTAAGCATTTGCATCTTTAATGTTGGCCAAAAACAGAAGCATCACCTGATTTTATGGGGCATATTGTGATTGTATCCTGAAATTCCTAGGCTGCCCACATTCATTCACACTCGAGTTAAATGGCACGTCATGATAACCGTGCTTCGTGCTTGTTTAAATTGCTACCATCAGAACGTATATATTCGACGACTTGAAGTGAACTAGTGTAAGGTAGAGGCATGGTAGAAGGTTTTTTCTACTGTTTTATAGGACCGAGAACTTAATATACGTAGTCTGTTATAACACACGGACACTGTTCCATCAGTAAAGCTGAAGCTGAATTATTGCAATCAAAGAGAAACCAGAATGAAAAAGTGAACGTTAACCATGTTCACGGTTGAATAACATCTTCATGCGCTCCATAATTTCGACGACTGCGCTGGCGATGCCTGCGATTGGCGGAGTATACGCTATAATGGAATGTGTGAAGCGTATTTCAGCCTCACCTCTGCCTAGCTTCTGAGGTAGGTTTTTCTGTTTAGTGTTTCATAAAGTTATTGTTCAGTAATAGTATGTGGATTTGTCACTCGCGAAAAATGGAAGAATGAAACAAACTGTAAGAGATCTTAAACGAAATAGCAACAGCTGAGTGAATGCTTTGAACACCTTGGGACGAAGCTTACCCCCACTGTATATAGAGTGTCCCCCAAAAATTTTAACCCGAACGTTATGAAGCAGCATTCTTCATGAATTGTAGAGTCAATTACCATAACGTAAGACAATATGCACCTATTAACAACCCTCCTGCGTTTAACTTTGAAGTACCTATTTGTCAGGAGAGTGTCCGTTGGGCCGCTATTTGCGGAAATGGCCTTCTAATTGGACCAGTGTTTCACGACACTAATTTAAATAATGCTAGGTACTTTGACCTTATCAATGTACTTGCGCGCGTCGACGAGCCAGAGGTGCGTGCGTCGACAAAATAGAGGGGTACTAACACCAATGAGCGCCACACACACTCGCAACAAAATACGCCTGATTAATTAAGCTACACAGTCCGCCGCTGGTAGTGGCCGTCCAGCCACTGAAGTTCTGAGGAATTCGGGCGCTTGAAAAACTCATTTGCTGATGTTAATAAATATGAGGAGTATGATCAAACGGTGGTCAACCCACAAGTGATCAAGCACACGCGTACTGTGATGTGCTGCTGCCGCAGATTTAGAGTCTAAAGAGTGTACTCTAATTTAGATACTAATGTTTAACACTAAAGAGCAATTTAAACTTTATCAAATTTAATATGCGATTTGAGAACATTTTTCAGAAATGACTCACTCGGTCTTTAGGTTACAACAATGTGTTAAGTTTGGTTTTGAACTTAATACTAGTAAGTCATGACAATTTTCCTTCTGATTATTGATTTGCTACCTGCATTCCAGAAAGCCCATTCTGCTTATTCATTCCTGAACATAAGCAGAGCCTTCAATAATGTGAAAAAAATATTTTCCTTTAAATTTTTTCCGTTGTGGTTTTGCGAATGTAATCAGAGGTATTGCTAATGGTATTTTCAATCGTTGCTTGGCCAATTGAACTCAACACGTGCAGTGTAATGCTAGGACGGCATTTATATTATCAATTAATGTAGAAGTCCCCCCAAGGTTCAATTTTAGGTGCTGTTTTCTTCAACATTCTAGTCAATGATATATCTTCGATCAGGCCAGCTAAAACTACTTGATTCGCTAAAGATGCAGTTTTCCGTAACCTCGCATGACCTTGATGTAGCCGTAGCTACATAAAAGCATTAATTGAAAATTTGAATTAATAGCTGTCAAGAAATAAACCAACTCTGCATACATGAAAAACCTAAGCTAGTGATTACGTCACTCACCAATCCCTTCCCAGAGCCAGAAATTTCGTTCCATTGTAATGTGCTTTTAGCACTCAAGTGTAGTTTTAGATAAAGCTTTATTTAAATCAACTTATAACGTACAGCTTATAACAAACAAATCAATAGCTCAGCAGGAGTTGTGGAATTGTCATTTTTTACTAAACGCAAGAACTTTTAGCTCTCCTTTCCGCAACACCGCCGCGATCCGCATGCGTTCATCCCCAATGCGATCATAGCCTATTTTATGAGACTGATAATGTTGTGATGTTTTTCAACAATTTAAACAATGTATTTACCACAAGTGATACACAGGTAGATTGTTTTTTAGGTCTAGTACAATGGTCAAATTTCAGTATAACTACCTGTGGGCCCGAATAAGTTCAGCGACTTCTAGGGCATCCTACCATCAACGTTATTCTTGGGTGGAGAATAATGTTTAACCTAATTCACTTAACCTAGTTAGACTGATCAATGAAGTAGTTAACTCGATATTCGATGCTTCATTTTACAAAATGGTTTATATAGACAAAATGTTAACAGGATGTTCTATAAACGATTGAAGAGCAGACTGATGATCAGTGAGACTAACCATGGCAAATTACATTATCAGCAACAGCCATGTTTGAGACAAGATTTGATTTGGTTATCTTACACGACTAGTATTCTGATAGGAAATGAGACTCAAGATTTATTTTGAATACTTTGTAAGAATTACTTTCACGGATCTCCGCAGGGATTGAGTTCCAAGTTTTAGTTCCTACGAAGAAGACACTGTGTTGCGACCGAGCCTTTGAATAATAAGGAAACATGAATTTACTTCTGTGATGGATTAATAAACACCTTTCCTGCGATGTGACCCACCCGTGGGTCACGCAGAACTCCCCGATGCTGCGATATGACCCACCCGTGGATCACTGAAGGAAAAATTATGTTCCAGTTCAGGAGCCCAAATTTTCAAGTTTTCTCAATCCTAATGTTGTTTGAGTGTTATATTTATGCTAACAAAATGTTAAATCATACACAACATAAATGAAATTTAAGTTTACTGATGTAAAGTGCATACATTTTCGTCAGAGTTGAACAAATGAAAAAAAGTCACATTTGTAAAGACTGATTTTTTATCAATACAGCTGAATATCGGGATGTGGAACTAATCCTATATAAATAACGAGGCTAATTAACTTTCCAATTTCGACTATGTTTGTGTGAACCCATTGCTGCAATTTTGATCTTCTTGTTACAGTTACTGAAGAAATTTTTTGATCAGCATAGCAATTTGTCTCCTCAACAATTTAATTCAACACTTCATCCGTCAGAAACAGCTTGTAAACGTCAATAATTGGTCGAACCTCATTTTCTAACGATGGCTTGGCTCTCACGCAGAGCTCCTCTTTGCCGACAAATGTGTGCAGTCTAGCTTCCTTTGTTACTCTTTTCCATTCAATTTCATCTGCATTTTCGACTAACTGTTAAACTGTTGTGCAAGCCTGCATAATAGGAAAGCTCCAAACACACGAAGACTAAGAAAGATCAGCAAGTAAACACATATGAACTATAACAGCAAGTATGTATGCGGTCGAGAACATAACCGAGATAATGCGAATTTAGGGACCTAAATTAAAGACTCCTATCCTCAGCAGACGCAGCGCTCCCACGTCGCAAGAACGAGACGCGCACAACGCTCAGCGGAGGCAGGGCAACGCAGGTGGCAGGGTCAGCTCAGGAATACTGACGAAATGGACATTAGCGGGTCAAAACCTTACTTAACGCTATAGGTAATGCTTTGATCAGTTACTAACGCAGATATCTCATATATAAGAAGAAACTCTCACCTTAAGAAATCACATCCTAAGTGATATGCTACGCACATCAGCCAGGTTAAATAGAATACAGAGAAAGAGAATCAAGAAGAGAGCTCCGCCAAATAGGTGGGTAACGTTAAGCAGCCTGAACCAAATTTGAAGCGACCTACAGCTGAAAGCAGAGCGAAGACTTTTACTGTAAAGGATAGCTAGTAAGCCATTAAGTAATAAACGGAACTTGTCAAGTAAATAAGGTATTTAATTAAGAGCTTGTTTTCACAGACTCGAAAGAATATAAGTTGGGAGAGCACTCAAGACGAATTCAAAACTAAAACAAACAAGAAAAGAAAACACACAACACGCATACAGAAATACAAATAAAAACATGAAGCAGAGAAACAAATTATGAGGAAGCCCCGTCAGATTAGGCCTGCACTCTTCAGGGTCACCGTCGAAAAAAGAAAGAAAGAAAGCAAATAAAAAAACAGTTTATAGAAGTTTATATAAAAGTTTAAGAAAAGATTATTAGTTAGTTCAAGCCTCCCTCTCCGCAACAAATGCATTCCAATGAGAGGAAGAAGGAAGGCACCATTCAGCATGGAGTTATGGGAACGCGGAATCTATGCAGAAAGGGCAAAGAAACAGTAAGTTGAGAAAGAAGTTCATGAAACAAGATCAAAGTTAAAGAAGAAAGTAGTAGGAGCTGAAAAACAGGACAGCAGTGGACCGGAAAAAAGATGGTCCTTACCATGGCAAAAAAAAACATTTTATTTCAACACAATGAAGGCCTACCTAACTCTCAGCTCGGGCCCTCACACATTTTCTTCAATGAAGATGATACAAAAAACTCATCATTGGTTTTAAAGTATCTTTAAGTAAGGATCCTTATATGATACACATACATTTGTATCGTCATGCCCATGTCACTAGTCGAAGCAAATGATTGAAGGCAATGTCTTCCCAATGTTGCTTAATCTAGATTTGATAATAAATGTAAATACAATTAGAAAAAAACACAATTTCAATGACGATGTATTGTTGAACACACACTTTTTAGTGCACACTTACATTGAAATACGAGCTCAGGGACTTGCAGTATAAGAAATTTTTTGAAAGTAAACGGGTGGACTAAAATAATTCTGAGTTTTAGGCAACGAGGTTGACATTCAGAACTATATTTTCACTCCAACGGATCAACTAGTAAACCAATCAAGGGACTCGGAGAAAATGTCTTTTAGCACGCTACGAATTTATCAAATTTCCATGCTAATAATAGTGGCACAAATGAGTCTACCTGAGTCAGAAACATGAAAACGATTGTTCTACAACGGCTACCAAGCCATGTACAACTTAATTGGAGTAATACGTAAAATTAATCACCTATATAGGGTTGTCATAATATGCTCAAGAGAGTAAGAAATGATATAATTTGCACCTCACAAGGATAACAAGAAGATTTTAGAACGTGAGTAAAAGAAGAAAATATTGATGTCCTATAAGGTTAGCACATTAGAAAAAGTTACATTACAGTACACGTATACGTACCGTAAGTACATATAAGGGAAGAACACCGCAGGTACTCTACGCTGTAACACCGAATTTTTCGTTCTCGGCCGACAGCGCTTTACGGCCTTCAACGAGAGTATATCTAAATAAGACGTAACCACAAAGAACTAATGCAACCGCCGTCTGTGCCACAAGTTATTCGCCACTAGCTGCTACCACTCCACTACCTCCGCCCTCACCCTATTTCAGCTGTGCGGAAGTTGAATATAAGCATATATAACTAACTTTAAGGTCAACCTACAAATGCTCCCGGAAAACATATGGAAAACTTCCCACCAAGCCTCGACAGAAAACATGTAGTCCAATTATTTCTATGTCATATTTAATCATGTCCGATTCTGATAAACTTTGTCGCAAAGCAGTTTACGGTGACTTCTGAGATTAATAAAAAACCGAAGAGTTCGACTATTCTTCGACCTCCGTTGAAAACCCGCTGTTCACCCTCGCGAACTGAAGACTTAAAAAAGACAAGTCCAATAGGCGAGCGCGACATGCACTTCATCATTCCCATATTCCTGAATAGCAGTACATCAATTAATTACCTTAAATCCTTTTTTCGGAATCAAAACATCGTTTGTACAATAAAGACAAGACCTCATTGTGAATTCGCTGGGTAGAAATTTATAATAATAAAATCCAAACTGCTATCCAAACTGATGGTACGTATAAACCTGCACATTCCTTGAATATATGCAGGCAGTTGAATGTTTTGCAAGTAGGATATGTTCTCAAATTTTTTACTCTATTTTATGCGTGACTCAAAGTATGAAAACAATTATATGCAAGAACACTTTCATGGACAATATAAAATATTTTACTAGAAAATACTACGGTTACAATATGTCGCCCATTGAACAAGAGATTAAAGAAAGATCAGTTGTATTCCAAAGAATTTTATTTTACATTTCATTCCCACCATCGCTCTGCATGCAGTGACCGATATATCTGCGGTTTTTGTCAATTCTTTTGTGAGACATTGTCAGAAAATATTCTAATTCAACGAACAAATCCGGAGGGAATTGAACTTTGCAATTTTTATAAACGTATGAGTACGCCTAGTTTTTCATAATAACAGCTTCCCCAATACATTTTTTTAAATAGAGCACACTGCATTATTATCACCAACAAAACTCATGCGAGTGCCGTACTGATGACAATCGAGCTACAGTCAAGGGGCATTTGATCTGGCAGGCGGCCAGTGCGCGGTGATTGGCCGGTAAATTGAGAGAGAATGCGGTAAATTATGCGAATTGCTTAATTAGCGTGAAACCTTCCTTGTAGCACTTTAGACCTTGCAAAGCGGGAGTTAAATTGTTTGCAAATGATTCACAGCCACTAATCACCTCCGTAAAAATTTAGGTCAATGTTCTTCACTCGTGTTGATACTAACCAGAATGAAAAAGAATTAACGAGCCACATGATCTCTGAATACAATTGCTGAACGAATCTTCGCACATTTAGCAAAAGAACTCAAACTTCCCGTGGCAAAAGGTCGTCGAGCAGTGCTGAAATGATGATGCTAAATTATGCCACATTTCATTACACCACATTCCCTGAGATATCAGACTGCGCATTCCTTCCTATTCCTGTGACCAGCAGCGCTGAAATGACGTGTGGAGATCTTTCAAGAAGGGACCGGAGAAAAAAATTTCCTTGATAGAGCCAGACTGTACTTTAAATATCAAATGATTTGGAGTTGTGTCAATGTTTCTAAGAACAGATCGTTTATCTCTCATTCAGGCCGTTTTTATAGAAAATTATGGCCTGCTCTAGATTTCTTTTACGCTCATTATCAGTAGAATGGAAACCTTTTATGACCAGTAGAGAACCATTTACCTCCGGATTGACTTAACTTGATTAAGGATTATGACTGCTTTGCAGTCGTTCATCTCGAATTAATAACTTTTCGATTGATAAATTGATTTTTTTGCAATATTTCTCACCTTAAACCCATTTATATAAATCATTATGAATGATTATTTTTAGCATTCAAAAATAGCAGGTGAAATGTAGCGATCCAGCACTGGAATTTAACTTGTAAATCTACAACGGCCGGCCAAGTGTTCATTTTAGAACAATCGACTCGTTTGCGCAGATTCGCGACCAAGTTTGCGAAATAGCGCATTGTTCACACTGAAAGCATGAGCCACGCTCTGTTTGTGGTAATATTCTACTTCTCAGCCCCCTGCCAAATTTGTGTTTATGTAATGGATCAGGCTTCTACATCTTCAATTAGAACGGTTACATACATAGTAAATCGCCATGCAAAATCTTTTACATAAATGTGTACTTGCACATACACACAGTATGCATATATAAACATAATACGAAATCTACTCACTGCTACTTCTCAA
>JACJUY010007925.1:2160-16904 GCA_014220935.1 Platorchestia sp. MABIK
CAACAGCACCGTTGCTCTCGCCCGGAAAATCTTGTTCATTAAAAATTTTCTCTTTTCGTAACAAAAATTTTATTTGCAGTTTAAACCCAAGAGTAGATTGTTGAAACCTTTTATTCTTAAGCTCATCACCATCCTCGAAATACTTCAAATCATGTAGGACAGAGGAAAAGTATGAATTAATAATGTTTAACTTTGAGCCGAAGTAATACGCGTTCTCTAAAATCAACGTGCATGTGTGCGTAGTGATGCAGTATGAAATAATCCAACAGGAGCGTCAGAAATATTCTCTGGAGAGTTATATTGTTTGCGATGAAGCAGTCAAATGATATCGAGCACTCATGACAATAACGTAACGGCTTCAGTACGGTTAATTTAGCCATAATTTAAAATGTATGTTTATAAAAGTTTACTGAAGATCTAGCGCAAAAAATTAGAATGTTGACATCAAAGAGTAAAAAGTGACACATACCTGCTTGACAGAATGGATGGGCCAAGTTCGAGTGGATTTGCTCGTTTCAGTTTTTCGAAATTACGTTAATGAGTAGATAAATGCAACTAATGAGCTTAAACGTAGTCAATTTTTTCAATTTTGTTTACATTCTGATGGAATTATAGAGTTCAGTTTCAAAATTCACGAGCTTTTGCACGACCTAAAAATCTTCATCACATCCATAACGACGGTTCTGTCACAACAAAACATTCACTACCATGCTCCGCTTCCTTACAGGTTATGTGAACAACAGTAAAGTTCTCGTTTCTAAGCAACTAAACAATTCAGCTGTTGGACGAATGCTTCTTTTCAGTCAATAAACGATTCAGAACTCCCAGCAACTACAATTTGTTTAATTGCAGTCTTTTGTGCCAACGCGACTAGCGCCTTCAGAAGTTCTGCTCTAACTTCCGGAGTTGCTTCGCCTGTGCGGCGAGAATTAACATGGCGCAAGGAATCTTCTTAAGCTCGAGTAGTGCACATCTTCTCAAGATCATTTTTGTTGATAGTCGAGAACCATTTTCTATCAGTAATTTTTGATCTTTTCACCATCTTTTGACTCAAAATAAGCGATGTGATTATGAAAAATTTAATGTAAAATCACCTCATCTTCATTTTAGAGTGAATTGGACTTACATTATTCAAAAGGAAGATTACAACAGCAAGTAAATGACAGCAGTTGTAGATTTACAAGATTACTTACTTAAAACACCGCTTCCTCATCATAGTGTGTCAGATGTAGTTATAGTTTCCTTCTGTATCGGTACCTTTGTTATGAAATTAGTCTGTTTTTTAGCGAGCGATGTGTCCGTTGCATGGTGCAGTTACGCGTCTACCACTTCCAGCATATCATTCTTCATTGCCCTCGTCCATTTGGCCATCGAAGATCCATGCGTTGTACTCGGTGTTTTGGCCTCGAGGGCTGTTATTGTAGTTTCAAGTACTTCACATTATCATTTATCTTGAGAGAATTGCTTGATGTCTATTCCGATGCTCACCATATATTACAGTATTTTATCAGCTTTCTCTAAGAGTTTTTGCATTGACTGCCTTGAAATTAGTCATTGATTTACATGAATTGGCACGTCAACATTTTTCAACCTTTTGCTAGCACGACATGAACAATGAATTTTTCATTCATTCCATCACGCGTCGTTTTTAATTCTGAGGTCGTTTGCGTAGAAGAGCTCTTCACTGGCCACAACTTCATTTCTCTCCAGCAATTCCCATTCGAATTGTCTTTTTGGCTTCAAGTCTAAGGCGTAATTCCGTCCGTACAAAATTTTATACAATCTATCATCTAAACTGAAATAAGCAACTTATTTTTGCATAATAGAATGCTACTAACATTTCTACTCACGCCTAAATACTTTTATTTACATCTTAAAAGTAATTTTTACCCTCCACTCGAGCTCAAAAACAGGCTGGTGCTCCGTTAACAACGTTCCTTCTTTTTTCAACAATTTTTTCTATCAATGTTTAAAGCAATTCACAAACTGGAAGCAACTAAGTAGTATTTTCTAGGTGCTTCGTTCCTTCTTATCTCTTCGAGTTTTATGCAGGTCTTTCACACGAGCGCTGATCCGGCCTTCAGGTAACGCCAGAAAAACTGTTAATGTTACAAAGTTCAACACGGAACTGTCCCACAGATGTATCAATGACTTCGCATTTGCCACAGCTAGTTATTTGTGAAATGAAATATACGGTACTTTCAAGAAAGTTCATGGAAAATTATCAGAAAAATTACCTGATGTCAAGTGTGAAAGGAGTCCTATTTTTGATAAAAAATCGTAACTGTGAATTAATTGTACGTTCTCACATTGTTCAAAACATCATTCCACTCTGATGTAGAATGATAACACCTGTTCGTTATTTTCTCAACGTTAAGTTTACTATTTCCGCGTTTTAACAGTTCATTCCAAATGGTCCTTTCTCTTTGATCTCTTGGGGTCACCCTAGGAGGTTAAAATTAAATCATAACAATGATATTTTCTACTATTTTTCATAAATGAGATGGGGAATGAGGTTCATGTATTTTCATGATTCCATCTCGACTTTAGTAAGTATTTAACATATTTTCTTTAGCACAGAGCAATAACAGTACCAATAAACTTTTGCGATTATTATTAAAAACGAAATAAATGGGATTTATACTCAGAGCATCGCAACATCATTTTCTAAATCTCAATTGAGAGCAAAACTGTCTTAAGACGCTTGTGTTCTGGCATTAATGCATCTTCAACATGCGTGCTGCGTAATTAGTGTTCATCAGTCGAGCATAAATAGACGTAAGGAATACATCGAATATTTCAGTACAGATTAACATTGACAAGGTGCTTGATATTCTTACGTTAATGATGGTAAATCATTAATCACATTTTGCAAGAGGAACATGTGCATGATTTACCTTAATCGGAAGACAAGAACATATTCGCCGCAGAGTCGAGCAAAAACATCTGAGCATCAGTTATATGAGAGTCGATAGCTTGAAGACGACAAGCGCAACTATTTTTAGGCTTTGAGGTCATTAAAACCAATTGAAACACTAGAAGAGACCAACAACTCGGAGTCAGAATGTCATCTTAGTAAACTTCAATCAAAAAAAATTGAAATTAGAGAATGGATGCCAAAAATTGGTCGCTACATGAGCCGCCGGTCTACACAGAGGGAATTTTCATAATGATGCTGCCCAACCAGAAATCACACACTCAAGTTTAAAAAATTTGTACTTAACCAAAGCTAAATGAAGACACGATCCAGTTAATTTTGCCTATTTTTTACGTTACTAACCACAATTGGCTTTACATCTGAGCTGAGTTATGAACTTCATTTTAAACCATCACGGTCAACCTCTTAATAATTCGAATAATTAATACGTGTTAACATAAAAATGAGGAACAGTGATTTATCGCCGTCCATGACGGAATGCTTGAAGGTCTACCGATTGACATTGAATTCCGCTCACCATAGAATTCTACAAAACGTATTAGGGTTGGAAAAAAGGTGGAAATTCATCAAGAATTCTTAAGCATCAAATTTTTATCCCACTTCACTAGTAAAATTGGCCATTGGTGAATCTTATTGAGTGTGATATTTCTAATTAAATCTTAAATTGGCAGATCTCATGCTGATTAAACAGAACTNAACAGAAACCATTCGACACAGCAACTGCCCGGAGAGAATATCGTAATTTTTGCCCAATGAACCTCAAATTTTTCGTTCTAACGATTCGAGTATCGCGTACAGAAAATAATAACGGCCCCGAGAGGAAGTATACCGTAAAAACAGCCTCGCGTACAGAAAACAATGACAGCCCGGAGAGAAACTATACCGTAAAAACAGCCTCGCGTACAGAAAACAATAACAGCCCGAAGAGAAAATATAGTGTCTCGCGATTCTCCAATTTCATGGCCTTGCCCTGCAAGCTCTGACAGCTGCAACGCTCCCAGGCGTCAACAAACAATTAAGTTCGGGGCGCAGATTGCCTCTCGGATGTAAGCACCAATCAGAAGTTAGTAAACTTGATCGAGCAATCAAGAATTAAGGCTCTCCCCCAGAATAGAGATAAACTTCAGGTTCGCGTGCCTGCTGAATATCAAGTTGTCTGTGGCCTTTTTGCTGCAATTTGAAAGTAAACATTCCAGTGCTTCTTCTCTTGTGTTTTTCGGTAAATTATTTGGGTGGTGTTCATGAGTGAGGAGAAATGTGTGTAGTGACTGTCATTAATAGCAACCTACAGCTTCGTTTTTATGGGAATGCTTGAGTTTATATCTTCAACATAGGACTGGCCGTCGTTAAAAAGCAGACAAAATATTTTGCTCCCCTTTTGAATGAACATGAGTGGAAAAATACGAGTAAAAAAAATCTGTGATCACTCACTTGGCCAGAAATCCTCGGGAACTCGAACGAGATATTTTTATTTCAGGTCTTTTCTGCGAGTAGAAGAAGGTTTAAATAAACAATTCAAAAAACCAACGCAGAAAAATGAAAACTAATATGAGCGGTCATATTTTATTCAAGGTAAATTTTTCATGAATAAGAAGGCTCCAAATTCTTCTGGAAAAGAATTCTGCGCGGTGTCTGCTTTGATCTCATGAAATACTTTTGTCTTCCAAGGTTCCGCAAAATTTCATTAGAGTCTGGAATTGGAAACAAAAGAAAATGCTGCCTCTCAAGTGCCCACCACTGATGTGCGATGCGCCTTCTCCTCCATGCACAAGTTTGGAGGAACGCAGGCTCTGTTTCTGTGAATCCTGCCACAGCTCGCTGCCTTCAGTGAAAAGCGGAAAATATGACAGACTTTGGCCTGGAAAACGAAAACCAGAAATTGAAAAGAATGAGACTGATGCATAAAGTTTGGTTGCTCTGAAGGTAATGAGGAGAAAAAGAGCAGAAGGTGTGTAGGGGGAAATCTGAACAATTAATTTAAAATAATCTGGCAGTTAGTGTAAAGTACAGTTACTTGGTGGGAACTAAATTCAAAGATGATTGACTGGGTTAAGAAAAAAAACAGAAATTGATAAGGATATTGACTGATGTATAAAGTACAGTTACCCCGTTTGAATTAGGGCTACCATGGCAGAAGGGAAATCGAGATGTACGAAAAACGTAAAGAGCATGGTTAATATGTGTAATTTAAAGTTTGACGTAACAGAAGGGGAGTCGAGAAGAACGAAAATCAGAAAAAAAGATAGTGACTGATGTAAACAGCATGATTGACATGCATGAATTTAAAATAGTCATTGCACAAGGTCAGTCGTGGAGGACGAAGACCACAACGAAGAGGATATTGACGGACATTGAAAACATGGTTTCAAATTAGATGATTGTAAATTAGAGACAACACATGGTGTCTCAGGAAGGAAGGCGATATAAATAAGAAAAAAAGTGAAAAACTTAAAACGTATCGTTTTCAGTTAACGATCGAAAGTTTTTTATTTTAATTTCCCATTTAATACATGGAGTCGCAATCTGCTGTACCCCTCTTCGCTAGATAAACCTACAGGTGATCGTTTACTTGTCGTGAAATACGCATAGTCCAGGGCTAACTAAGATGAAAATTTTTGTATAGTATAATAGCTAATAATGAAACAGAAATTGAGTTTCTCTCACAATTTTGGAAAAATGAATAACATTTAACTATACATGAATTTCGTACCGCATTTTTAAGAAAGATTTTTAAGCCGCATTTATGGTTCATACAAGAAATGCAAATGCAATGCTCTTGTGTTTTCATGAAGCCCATATATATTGCACTATAAACGGAAAATATTCATAATATTTTTAGTACCGGTCGTACTAATAAGCATGGAGAAAATAAATCTAATGTTGTTGCAATTTTTATTCGCTGATCAACCGAAAAATCAACCAAATTCGGTTTTCAGTTGTCAACCGAACCGAAAAATTCCGATCAGTTTTGACAACTTTATTTTCAAAAATCCTTTAATTTTTAAGCGTTGATTTCGTCGGGAAATTCCCCCAAGATTAGAAGTTCCTGTAGCACGAAAGAATTGTCTAGATTCTTTAGCGGCCGTTTAAATTCAAAAGCATTCGGGGCCATTGGTTTGACAGAGCGACCAAATAATTCCTGGTTTATGGCAGTTATATCGAGTTAGAGCCGCACAAACCAGGGTCTCTATCTTCATATGTAAATAAAACTTCGAGAGCTGCATCGGAATTGCCACTCAGCTCAACGCTTTGCTAAAATCCCGACTTCTTGAGAGCGATTCGAAGAAAAGTGAATTCCAGAAATGATTCCGCCGAAAAGCTCCCACGGCAGCTCTGGCTTGTGATAGAACTCGTAGGTGAATATCTCCAATCGTAATTTTGATTATTTAATGGCTTTCTGAATCTTGAAAAGAGCAAAAGAGCAAATGATATTTTTAAATGCTGAAGAGCAACAAATTATCTATTGTAAATCGAACTTAAGCACTTTAATTATAATCTCGTAAATACGTGTGTTCCATTTAGCGAAGTCTTATGAGCACCATTCATGACTTTCTTCCACCCCTTTGCAATTAAAAAAATTCTCATAAATCCCTAAAATTTTTCAAACTAACACGTTCGGTGATAATATTTGGTAGAACTATTCTGTACCACGATGTAATATTGCAGATATTTTTTCAGGTGCGAAATCTATCTCATATTTGGTAGGACATATTGTGTCTGTGCTGTCCAACTTCAGCTTTAACAACATCCCTCAGGGCTGGAGGAGTCTGCAGGCCTCTGCAATTTATTGCGGCGAAAGTAAACCTTGAACGCAGCTACTGGCATACAAGACTGGGAGAAAATTGCAAACTTGAGAAACGATTGGGAACTCGTGAATGGAAATTATATTCTTCGTCTCTAAACACAAAAAGTATCATTCTTTGTGTGGTCGTTGAGAGCAAAATATTTCTAACGGTGGGCAAGACTGTCTACCCGATGAATGCAAAAAACAGCAAAGATTTGAAAAACTGAGTCCAGTATACTGAAGGGTTCATTTTCATTCTCTTTTTCTCGAAGGAAAAACGAAACATAGAATTTCTGAAAATTCTTCCACGCGCTGCAATCGCGCCCATAACTTTACTCTGGCATGAAGCGAATGAAAAATATTTCTGAAGGTCCTCGAGTTTGTAAGAATGTTTTCTATTGCACTTTTATATATTGGACCATGATATTCAGTCACTTCAAATTTAATTTTAAATTAAAAATTAAATCATGTTTTTAAATTTTACATTTCGTAATTTTAGCATTTAACATTTAAAACAAAGACAAAAACACGCAACAATTGCTTCTCTAACTTTTTATATAAGTCCATGATATTCACTGGGTTCACGGAGACGATGCATTTCATGACTTGTGTTAAAATGAAATTATAAACTCTTGCATAAAATAAAACAGATTTATTTCCAGGAAATAATTGCCTGCTATCATTTGTTCAAAATCATTTCACGCAACACATGTTTAGCTGGCCACTTTTGAATAATTTCAGGCAGAATTAAATGTGTTACGTGCAGTTCCCTCCCAGCACAGATTGGATGATTGTGGATTTCAGTAGAGAATTGAAACTCAGGTTTCCATTAAATCGTTTGAAACTCTACGGAAGGTTTCTCAAGTATTTCATTTACCTACATTACTTAAGGTTTCTTGGCTTAAGCTCAAATATGTGGGAAAGAGTCTTTGCGGTGGATATATATATATGTATTTAAATTCAAAATTCAGTAGTAATCTTCTTAGTTCGGTTGTCAGTGTTTGCGCGTTGTTTTCAATAACAATAATGAGCAAAATTCAGTACCCTGCTCTCATAAAATGGATGGGAAAATTTTCAATTCATTTTCAGGTTGCACACAATCCAAGTGTCCCACTTTCACGTTCGGAGATATTCTCGGTCTTCTTCGTCCGACTTATTACGTCAGTATCAGAAAAATACTTCCATAGGTCAAACTGCTTCCATAGGTCAAAAATATTTGAGCTTATTTTATGGAAATTAATTCACCGTACAGTTTTGCAAAGAAAAATGAGTTCCACCCTATTTCCTAACAGCTTATGTGTTAGCATTTCCAAACTGTCTCCTGCATCGTAAAACTTGACTCTCACTTTCTCTGCGTGTAACCAAACTCCATCATTCCTGGAATTAGTCAGTTCTTAACACCCAATGGACCAGAACTGCACCGTAAAACTTGACTGTCACTTATCCAGCGCGTAACCCAACTCCATCATTCCCAGAATCAGTAAGCTTGACTGTCACTTATCCAGCGCGTAACCCAACTCCATCATTCCCAGAATTGGTCAGTTTGCGACACCCAATGGACCAGAACTGCATCTCGGAGTTCATCCCCCGACGCGTCGTCAGACCAAAACAAACGATGCAACTTCCTTCACTTCAACTTCAGCGATGTGGGTGTCCGGCGCCCATCAATTGGGGACTCTCGTCTATCAATATTCCTTGAAAGTCCATCCATTTCCTGACTGCTCCAATTGATTCCACAATAAAAATGATGTTCGCTGAAGGCAGCCAATCAGGGAATAGAAAGTAAACAACGGCAGTGATTAGCGTCGTTTAATTTAAGAGAGGTGTGAAGTGGAGGACTCGCTGGCGCTGTTTGAGAAGCTTTTTTTAAATCAAAATCATTAGTCTTAATTCTGTCGAGGAAATGTTTGTCACTCTATGTATTGAAAGGCATAAAAAATTGATTTCTTGAGCAGGAAAATTTTTCGCTTTTGTAAAAAATATAATAATACAGCAAAAGGATGGTTTTAATTCGCCAAGACTAAAGTTTCAACTCGGAAGTTTGTTTATCACTCTGTCCACACTGTCGTACGCGACGAAAGTTAAAGGTACGATATTTATTAATATTAATAAAAACATATGTGACGAACCTCTGACCCGAACCAAAAACTTTTTCACGGAACAAATAAATGTTATATTTCTTCTAAAGAGTAATTGTCTCATTATTTTTTACTTCACTACAAACCGCTGTCAGATATTTGTACGTCATTCGAAAAAGAAAATATGTTCATTATTTCGAAATTTTTTATTCATCGTTTATAGAAGAATATTTCATGCGGTCTGTTATACAGTAATCGAGAGGGGCGAGGTGTTGACAAATATTTTAGGCATTTTACTATATGAGAATCTTCAGAAGCTAGGGGCTGACAATTATTTCAGGCGCTATTGGCGCTAATATTTTTGTAATAGAAAGATGCGAGGTGCTGACATGCAGCCAGGAAAGTTCCGCGGTATTCCGTGCCACAATGGTTGATGGTTTCGATGATTCGCTCTTATTTGAGTGTGCATCGTCACGTCATGCAACAGTTAACTGGCCATTGTCAACTTGAACTGGCATTGGAGCAAATTTATTCTTGGTTGAAAATTTACATCCGTAATTGCCCATATATCCCTTAAACAATTTTTGTGACTTTTATCAGCCTGTGAAGTGAGTTTCCTCTCGTTATTAAAGTTATGACGCTTTGCCCGATATTTAATTCATGCCCGTGAATAATTTGGTATCACGTTATGAAATATTTCCTGTGTCAGAGGTTCCTGTACTAGTTTTCATTCCTATGATAAAATTTCTTCTGCGTCGTAATTTAAGAATAAAAGCCTCTTCTTGACGAACAGCTTAAGAGAATTTCACATGTATGCGGAGCTGCCAGAGACCGTGCACTAACATCAAGTAATTTTGTACGTAACTTGTGTGTTTGTACAGGGTTTGTTGTGAGTTTGTAGTACATTGTTTGAAGTTGTGTAGAGTGTAGTGTTTGTAGTCTAGTGTTTCTTGTAGCATTAAAGTGTGGTGTTTGTACTGTGTGTGTATTGTAGAGGTAGTTGTATCTGTAGTGTAGTGTTCGTAGTGTTTCTAGTCTAGCGTTTGTTTTTAAAGCGTAGTGTTAGTATTGTGTGTGTAGTGTAGGAGTAGTTGCATCTGTAGTGTAGTGTTCGTATTGTTTCTAGTCTAGCGTTTGTTTTCAAAGTATAATGTTAGCATTGTGTGTGTAGTGTAGGAGTAGTTGTATCTGTAGTGTAGTGTTCGTGGTGTTTCTAGTATGGTGTTTGTTGAATGTTCTAAGTGTAGTGTTAGCTGTGTATGTGTAATGCTTGTTTCTGTTGTGTGGTGTTTGGAGTGTTTGCGTGTGGTGTGCAGTAGCCTCATCAAATGTTCCCTGTACTCAGCGACTGCCCAGCTCCCGCATGATGTGAATCGTTGCCTAGGTGAGAGTACATAAACTTGGTTAACAGTTGCATTTTTTCCCACGCTGGAAAGCTCATAATCCTTTAGGAAACGTTAGTATCGCAGCGTTGAGCGTGGGAGATAAATTTCCTATGAAGCGAATGCTTCCTTTTCCACAAATATTATTCGAACATACGTTAAGAAATTCCTTGCAAAAAAATTATTTATACACGATAAAACAGCAATGCATTAGTTTCCGCTCTCTCACATTTACTGAAGGGAAAACTCGAAACGAGTTTTCAACAAAATAATTTTATATTTGAACTGCATTTTATGCAGGAGTGTTTAGTTTCCTTAAAAAATCTTTGAAAAACATTCACGCACCACCATTTTATGCTAGTATAATTTTCGAATGCAACGAGCCTTTCATTCGAAAAAGATTAACTAGAAATTTTTCAGAGTTTTATGGCTAGTTCTCGTTTAACTCGGAATTTTTCAGAATTTTGTTCTCGTAAAATTAAAGTATTTTGTTTATGTTTATTTTCATGATTATCAGCAAACCTAAAGATGCACTTAACATTCAAACGCAAACGCTCAATAGGTTCACCTTTCTGCTAGTATATCACTTGTGTTTCTCGCCAAATGGGCAACGAGCTAATTTTTTCATGAATCTCAAACGTCATATCTTTGTTAACGTAGTTCACCTCAATTTACGATGAAAATTTTCTCACTGTTCACAACTTTTCTTTGAATTTCTAAATATTTCATTGCTCTCTTACTGTTGACAACTTAGGCCTCAGACTTTCACGCTCCCACTAGACATCTGTACCGGTACCTGAGTCGCTAGAATCGATTTTGTTACCATTGAAATACAAGCGTAAGAACTGCTGCAGTAAGTTCTTCCTGAAATTCTTGTGGTTCTGAACGCCACTTTAAAAAAGATGATAGTCAATTGTAAAGTGTAAATCGGATCATTTTTATACTGTAAATGCAAATGCTGTAAATTCGATCATTTGGATTTTACTACAAATAGGTGGGCTTCGGAGTGCTCTCGAATGAAGTCTACTTGTGAAGTAAGGTATTGAGTTTGAGAGATAATCTTATGATTTCCATTAATCATTAGCTTCATTTTTTCGAAAGAAAATTATGATGCATTTTCACGACGAGGTTATGCTTACGACGTGTGTGCCTTAATTAAATACCTTTTAAATTTTCGGTTTCTAATTCAGTATTGTTCAAGTTTTTTGATCAAAATGTTCGGCCACTATTAATGGAATCTGAAGACAAATTAGAGTATAAAACGGCTGTGAAAATGAAAGAGAAGGTATTATCAACAGGGAATTGAAACTTTTGAAAAGCTGAGACATGTTACATCATATTTACAAACAATTATTGTGAATTTCATTTCTATGAAAACAACCTATGCAAACGCTGTCTAGTGAAAATTTTCTTATTTAACCTCTTGTGCTTTTTAGAATTCACATAATCATGATTTTCCCTAAATTTTAAAATTTTAGACTTTCAAATTAAAATTTCGTAGAGCGTTTGAATTAAGTAAACTTGAAATGATTTCCACTGAATTTAAAATTTTCAAAAATTTGGATTCAAGTATCAATTCTATCAATCACAACTAACAATAATCGATTGAAATTATGACCTTATATCGGACTAGTAGCTGTCGCCTCTCGGACGATGTGTCCGCTCTTCTAATGGAATTTTCGATCACAACAATTTGAGGGCTCGCTGTGGCCAGGACCAATAATCACCTCTGGTTGTCGATAATCAAGGCCTCGCTGAATTTATACCGTCTTACGCCGATAAAAAATTCTGACAATGAAATGGAATAGACTGGACGGTCTACGGAAGCCCATGAGAATATTCCTGGAAACGAGGATATCTTTAATTCCTGATCCGTCACCAGATGGCGCAAATATATTTGAAAGTGTCTCCTTTTCAACGCAAGAGAATCTCATCGTCCAATTGATTTAGATGTGCTGTTCTCAACTGTATTATAATGTGATGGAAACTATTACATTCGTCCGAAACTAGATACTTCGAGGAAATTCAACTTGCCTGCGGCAAATAACAAATTTCAAACCCGACTTCATTGAATAAGATATGTGACCGCGTTGAAGAAATTAAATCAGTGTACCAACATCCTCCTATTTCACACTTAGTATGGACGGACGGTTCAAGAATAGGACGAATGGCTTACTTCAAATTTCTGAGTGCCATGAATTTACGTGAGAACTAAAAAAAAAATCCCTAATGTGAAATTTTCAGCAAGCTAGGAAGCACAGAGTTGAATAACTTCACAAGCTAGAGAGGGAAACTAAACTTTTAAAATCAACTCTTATTTGCACGATCAACTCGTTTCTTGGAATGCACGATTATAGGGGAAATAAAATAATCAGGCAGAGCCATCTCCTACAAAGTTTGAATATTATGAACACATTTTGTAGAGCACGAACTCGGACCTTTAAACGATGAAATTGAAATCTTATTGAGTAATTTTAAAGCAATGTCTCATCAAACACATTTTGTAGAGCACGAACTCAGACCTTTAAACGATGAAATTGAAATCTTATTGAGTAATTTTAAAGCAATGTCTCATCAAACACATTTTGTAGAGCACGAACTCGGACCTTTAAACGATGAAATTGAAATCTTATTGAGTAATTTTAAAGCAATGTCTCATCAAATTTCTCAATTTCTAGTTGCAGATAAACATAACCCAATTAGTTGTTGAAATTCACTTAAAAATTAAATAAATTGACAATTCCAGTCATATAATCTCTGGGTTAACATTAAGCACTTGAACAATACTATCATTAAAAGTTCTTTTAATGGAAATTTATACGTGATTATAGACAAAACACACAGTCAGTTGAAATTAACAGCACTTCGCAACTCTTCTACTCTCAAGCCCTCCAGACTGGAATAATTTTCAGAAAATTGATGGAAACTCCACGCACACATTGCGACCGTTTTTAAAACTGCGCCATTTTCCCAGGATCCGAATGAAGCATCTCCATGACCTTTGAAGTTGCGTGTTCTCCATAGAGCGTTCACTGACAGCGTGCATCGCAAATGCTCTCCTGTATAAAGGAATAACATTTCATCTGTTTGGCGATCTTTTAAAAAATAACTGTTATCATAGACGGTGAAATGTTATCGTGCAATTCCATTTTCATGGTTCTTAAGAAGGATAAAAATGTGTTCGAGCAGTAAAATCGACTTCCAAATTCTGCCGCTTACAACCTTACCAAACGAACCGTTAACAACCGCGGAAACGCGGTCAAGACAGGCGGAACTTGAGGGTAGCGGCGACAGCAGCTCGACGTCGGAGGTTCGGAGAAACCGTTCCAGCAGGAGCAAGATTTTCAAATAATTTACGTAGTCGTAGCAGTTCGGCTGGTGGAGTAATTCTTATGAGTAAGTCAACTTGGTTTCATGTGTGGCGTAGTTCAGAATCTCAAATTGCTCTAAGTGTTATGCTTACCGTTATTGTGAGACCCAAAAACTTTAGTTATATTCCTGTTTCGAAGCCTACGCATAAGTACACCGTTAAGTTTAGAGTGAGGCAGAAAATGAGAAAAACAAATTTAATCAGTCATTAGTTGTTGTAATTACCTTTATCACTGAATTGATAAAATCGTATGCAAAGATGTAAAATGTGTTTGTGATATGAATTAATCTGTTAAAAAAAAATAAAATATCTATTCAGAAAACGATAAATTGTTGTTAACATTCAGCATGTGTTGTGTATAGTGAGAAGTTTAATACATCAATTGATTTGCCAATAATTCGAAATTTCTGAACGTACAATTTTTCTGACCGTACAATTTTTTCGACTTTATGCATTAATGAGTTAAGAATAGAATCTTTCAACGAAGTCCTCAAAAATCTTCATAAACGAGAATGGATATTAATTTTTAATTCATTCACTAGTTGCGACTACAATAAATAATGGCAATTCATCAGCACAAAAATATGACGGGATGCATGCTTTCTTAGTTAATGACGTTAATTTCCGCTGGAGAGCTTATCTACTTTTCCTCTCCCCTGTGTGAACCATTATTATCGGAGTTAATAATCAAAATTCTCTCGTTCAGCAAATAAAATGATACTGTTGATTTTTTGTTACAGGAAGCATTAACCTCAGCCGGAAACTCGACTAGCACTTCTTCATTCTATTAAGTGCACACGAGCTGTTCGTGAAGAAAAGATCTTAATATCTCACACAAGTTGCTGCTTTTCAAGAAATGAAGTCAGAGACTAAGAGAGCAAGCTCCATTGTGTAGTTGCCTCACCATAAATATACTATTTGTGAATATTTCAAACAACAAGTTATCCATGTTTCGCTGTTTTCCTGCCAACGTTATTTAAATCAGCTCCATGATCGTTATGTTAAAATTATATTAGAAATGCAAAATTTGTAATTTTTGTGTACCTCATGCTTGTATATGTATTTTTTTACGCTTTCCTAGAAAAACATTTTTGAACATCGGCCGAAACAAGCGATTTGCATAGTATTTTCTGGCGTCAAGAATCGCGAAGTTTTATGTCATGTATATGTAAACTGTCAAAAGTCATGAAGT
>JACJUY010007925.1:16966-38406 GCA_014220935.1 Platorchestia sp. MABIK
TAATAACACTCAGTAACTAACATCGTTTTGAAGTAATTAATTAACTAGAGTGTCGATTTCCATCAGAACACTTGATGTGCGGAACACGCCGCATTTGTATGGAAAATCAAGTCCCAGATTCAAGAAAATCAAGTCCCAGTAGCTCGTGACGTGAAAGTACCGGCGGCCGCACATAGTACCTTGAGCAGCGTAGCATTAAGCAAGACAATGCAGTGGATGTAACTTCACGGAGCTCCCAATAGACGAACTTTCTAATAATGCTGTCCTCTGAGAGGTAAGGGGATCATACTGTACTGCTACCACATTGCTTGATCGTGATGTTGACGTTCTCTGTCGAACCCAAACTTTTCGGGCAACACTTTTTATAGACACAGATAAAATGTAGTTATTATTGTCCTACAGATAGTGAAATTAGGATACAAGTATTAAAATAAAGGCTTAATTTTGTACTAAACACTCTGCATTAATAGCAACAAAGTAGTTGTGTATTGGTTGCACGCGAAGAATAATTTACTGGTGAAGAGTGTGAGACTGGTTGGGAACACAACCCAACACTTCGTTTGCGTCAGTGTTGTAATATAGCCGCTCGATATTCTTCAAACAAGTTTCGAGTTTCGTGTACATTTACGAGTCTAGTATGGAGCTATATTGACCAAAATATCATGCACTTGCATGAATTTGTTCATAAAAGGATCACTCAGAATGTTCTTTTGAAGCTATGTTTGGGTTATTTTGAATCGATGCTAGGATTATTTTAAAACGATGCAATGGGTAGAACGATTTCGGACCTAAATGACATAACACATTTGACATTTAGCTCTCGTTCCCTGGCATGTTGCACCTATGTATGAACATGTTTTACCCTGACTGCACGCTAACTTTTTTACTCTAATTACAAATGAGCGCTACACGTTCATTAGAAGACATCTCTATTCCATCGCACTTCTCATTTTTTCTGTTCATATTAGCCACATGTCTAACTCATGAAACTTCCATATTAAACGAGTGTTAATTAACAGTATATTTCTCACCCCATATTGAGCGTTGCATACATTAAGCGAGTGTTAGTTAATAATTTATTTCTCACTCCAATACTGAGCGCTGCATTTGGATTCATTTCTTCCCCGTATTTTTGCAGCCGTTCAGCTTGTCACTTGTGTCCTTTTCAGAAGGCAGGTCATCTTGACGCTTTTGAGACTTCCCTCATTTTTGCACAACGTACCCAGTCTTACTTTTTCGCCGGAGCATGCATGTTTTTCGTCGCCTGAGCGATTTAATTACTTGGGTGGCGAAAACCATGCATGCAGTCGGCGAAAAAGTGTGACTGGGTAGTCGAAGTAAATCGCCTTGCAGTGGACAGTATTGTCCCCGGCCTGCATTGAAATCAGCGTGAACAATAATAATCAGTGATCATCATTAATAATGACAACTGATGAAGTTCTCCATTTATGATGATGATTGAGAATAGTCCGTTAATAAAAACATAAAATGATAATCGTTGATAAAAATAGTGTAGCTTTCTTTGCGTTTTGCAGCTGAAAATTGGAATCAATATTTCAAAAATAACTGCGTATGATTTCTAATTTTAATTTTTCACCAAAAACATTTAATTTTGTGCAGCACTAGCCTCCAATGTTAAGACGACATGGAAACAAACACAATTTAAATTTGTTTTTAGATCTAGCGAGCGGCCTGTCATTAGACTCTCTATATCAACAATATTAAAATACATTAGGGCCTAACAGCTGAGAAATTATTGGTGAGTGTCAGCATCACTAATTATCGGTCGAATAGAAAGAAGGAATAATGTTAGATAATGACGTCTACGATAAGCAGTCATTCCGCGCACTTTCCTTTTGCGTAGTCAGTCATAAACTTAAATTGAGGAACACCCATGAAAAATAACTTTGGATCCATGACCGGATATTTTGCGAGCAGTTTACCAAGGCAGGCCGCTTTAGGTCCCTGGTAAACATATTCTTCTTACAGCCGAGGTCACGCATCCTTCCTGAAGCCCTCAATCTCCTCGAGTGATCAAAACATATTGAGGCGTCATCACAGAATCTTTAGGGATATAAATTATTCTTCCACGGCTGGGAAATTCGTCTTTCAGTTCATCATTTTATCCCGACTTGAAAATTTGTGGCGCAGTTTATCAGTAAATCTGCGGAGTGGACCATCGTCCGATCATTTGTCTGCGATGCGGGCGCCATTAGCTACGGACCCGTCACTGGCACCCGCACCAATCCGCCTCGCGCCACCCAGTCCTGGTTTTGCTTCGTTTTTTGGTGGGTAGGTCCCGTTTTTGTGCCATTTTTGGTCGGTAGGTCCTGTTTTCGTGACATTTTTGGTGAGTAGGTCTCGCTTTGCTCCGTTTTTTTGATGGGTAGGTCCCGTTTTTATGCCATTTTTCGGTGGGTTGGTCTCGCTTTTGTGCCATTTTTTGGTGGGTAAGTCCCCGTCTTTTTCTGAGGTGCAGTAATCATTGTACAGGTTCATTTCCTTAGCTTTAAGATTCAGTTTTTACTTCTTTTTTGAAAGGGTAGATCCCGTTTTTTAGTCATTTTTTGGCGAATAGATTGCTGTTCTTTTCTGAGATGCTGTTTTCATTGAACAGGTTAATTTTTCTTGCCTTAAGATACCGCTGAATATTTCGCTTTGTTTTCAGTGGCACCGACACCAAACCACCTCACTCCACCCAGTCCCGCTTTTTGCTGCAATTTTTTGAGGGTAGATCCCGTTTTTGTTCCATTTTTCATAGGTAGATTCTATTTTTGCTAAATCTTTGGTGGGAAGATCGCTGCCCTCTCCTGAGGTGCAGCAATCACTGAACAATTTAATTCTCCTAGCCCTAAAATTCCTCTTTGTTTTCATAGTTTCAAGTTTTCTCGTTTTTCATTTTACGTGTCTTGCATTCGGTGTAAGTACGTCAAGTCCGCACTTTTTGTCTTTTAAACTTTTGGGCTTCAATTTCACACTTTTGCACAGTGTTGAGGATATATTTTTTTTCAATGACGGCATTTTTGGTTCAACACGAAAAAATATACTAATGTAAGGGATGCATTGATAATGAAACAAGTTTTTCATAAACTTTATACTTGCATGAAAAGAAGGCAGATAATCCGATAAAATTGAGATAAACTCTTCCTATTTAATAATACTGCACATTTACTTCAAGCTATTTGTACAAATGATAACGATCGATATTGCCAACAAATTCGATCGAAAAGAAGTCATTTATATGTTAACAACACATCCATAACTCACTCAGCATCAAAGATCACCGATGCTAGAGATATACACCTAAAGGAATTATTTTGCTTAGAGAAAGCAGGGCAAATGATTTTCTGCTGAGCAATAGCGAGAGCGGCATTAAACCGAGTTCCTTATTTTATTTTATAAGAAGTGTAATTTTGCAATCGAGGAACGAACTAGTGCACCAAAAAATTATTATTTTAAAAAATCGTTCGTTCAAACACCTACGCCTGGAATGATTATTTTAATCAATGAAAATGAAATCATCTCTCTAATTAAACGTAAGGCGTTCCCGTTGTTGAAAAAAAGCGCAGAATAATGTTAGAAGCAATGCATTTTTTCAAATAACAAACATTTAATTTTGAACTTTGTGAATTACATCCTAAAAATTAGGTACTGTGTTCGCATATCTTAGCGGAGCTCAGGAGAGTAACATTTTTCATTTCGTTAGGTGCACAAGAAAATTAACAAGAAAAGGACTTTGCCAGCGTACCATCATGGAAGGAGAAATTGCTTGACTGTTTGACTGCGCACCACTTGCTACATTGAAAAAACTGGCATACGCCTCCAAGTATGACTGAGCGTTTTATCGTATAACAAATATTGTTCAAGTTCAGTTACGAATGTGTGAGACATATAGCAGGTGACAATAAGATGTTTCGCCTTCCATGATACACTGAAATAGTGTTCACTGAACCCACGCCAGGAGCTTCCATAACTTTCTGCAAGAGTTTTAAATCCAATACGAAAAGAATATAGTCTTCGAATTTTCGTTCAATATGAATATTCAAGAGGATAGGAAATCGCGTTTGAAGTTTATGTTCACTTTCTTTGACATTGAGATCCCTTATCACAAAAAAGAATTCAACATGCAAAAAAAATCTTTCCCCAGGATCAACAAAAATCATTTTAACAGTCATTCATTTTAAGTACAAAAAACTGTGAGGTGATGTTAGTAATACGTTCAGAAGGATTTTGGGCTATTCTGTACAACGTGTGGTTTATCATGGCGTTCTTGTAATATCACATAAACATATCACTATGTTTTATACGTAAATTAATTTGCCCATAATTTTTATGAACTTGTGTCCTACACCACACACTAAGACGCAGAAGAGAGGACTGCCAATTACAGAGACTGAAACTTGTTCAATGCGATGGCAAGTGCACCTGCTGAAGACAGCTTGTCTCTCCGATAACTCGATAGGGATTTAATACGTGGAAGTATCCTAATTAGTTGTTTTTAGGGTTCGTTTTCTGTTTATTTAGGGTTCGTTTTCTGTTGGTTTTAGGGTTCGTTTTCTCTTTGTTTTAGGGTTCGTTTTCTGTTTTTTTAGGGTTCGTTTTCTGTTTGTTTTAGGGTTCGTTTTCTGTCGGTATAAGGGTTCGTTTTTTGTTTGTTTTAGGGTTCGTTTTCTGTTAGTATTAGGGTTCGTTTTTTGTTTGTTTTAGGGTTCGTTTTCTGTTGGTTTTAGGGTTTGTTTTTTGAGTTTATTTTAGGGTTTGTTTTCTGGGTTTGTTTTAGGGTTTGTTTGCTGGGTTGGCTTTAGGGTTTGTTTTCTGGGTTTGTTTTAGGGTTCGTCTTCTGAAGTTTTATGGTTTTAGGATTCGCCGAAAACTATTCTAATTGGTGGTTGGTTTGGCAAAGAGGGATAATTTATTTATTGTGTGTTATATAAGTTCTTTACGCATGTTGGTGCATGTGTTCATACAGGGCTGGTCAAAAACTCTTGCCTAGTTTTAGAATAATAAGTACTGAAAATTCATCAATTGCAGGGAGATGGGCTTCGCCAAATTTGTCGAAATATTTCATTTTGCAAATCCGACTGGAAGTTTTTTACTGTCAATCGATTATTTCCTGCGCAATAGTGTTCATAAAGAAATGTTTTTGCTTACGACTTACGCAAGATGATATTTTTCTGACTTCAATCCCACATTTTACCACGGAATCTGAAAATAATGATAGGCATAATTGATTTATTAAGATACTTGATTAATATTTCTTGTAATTCTCGAACTAATTAATCATTTGAATTTGCCGTCAAAGCCTTACTGATCCATTTTAATTACGTTGTGTGACAGCCATTATACGCGAAGCGTTTTTGGCATCTTGTTCTTTTTTACAATTAGAGCAGGATAATTTTTTAAATGTTGACAGTTATTATGATTCGGTCTCGGCTTTGTAGCTAGTCCATAGCTTTGATTGTCATGTCGTGTTCTGCATGAGTCTATCTGTCGTATCATTTCCGAAAGTGTAACGTGGGAAAGAAATCTGGAAATTTTTATCAAGCGAAATAAGTGTGAAGAGTGAAAATGATAAGTGTGAAAATGATCCTCATTCTGATCACCAATTAATCAATCAAGAATACAATTTTTTTTACTGCTAACATAAAATTTCACAACAAATTGCACTAAGCCCAAAACCCTAAGCCGATTTGCTAAAATTGGGTGACATTTCATGACCTACACTGAATACTCTATGGGCTTATTGTAACGCCTGAACCAAATTTAAGTATCGTTGTACTTCATGACTGCAGTCAATGTAGCGCTCTGTTTTTTTTAAAATTCGTTTGAAGTTTCTCTTCTTCAATACTTTGGTTACAGTACATTTGCAGTGCTTGATAAAATTCAAATTTCGAAAAGATTCGTTACCAAACAATGATCTTTTGTACTTTAGTTGTATATATGTAAATTATTTTTGACTGAAATTCAACTCAATTCATGTTCAAAACTAATGGAATGGAGAAGTTAGATATTTTTAGTAAGGGGATTTAATGCGATCTGCTAGTTGATTTAATCGCGTGAATATGTATGTATAAATATGTGTTTTGGGAGAAAAGTCAAAATTATAAAGCTGGGTTGCAATACTTTCATACAAGGAATAATTTTATCAAGTAAAACATACATTTCTTACACTCAGCTGAATTTTTAACGAGAGAAAAATCTAAATTTTACGAATAAATTACGTTTAAAAAAAAAAGTGGGCTTTAGTCAAAGAAACGATATATGACAAAGGTCTTGTGTATTTTTTCCTGCATTAAACCGAAGCTGCCGAATTCGTTAACTTACACACGCAGGCATACCATTAAATATTCTTTCAGGTAACTTGTTTCAGAATTTGTGGTAATTTCGTTGTTCATATTGATAAATCAGTAATGTCCGAATGCAGCCATTTCAAAAGTAGAACAGACAACAAAATAAAATTCCATATCTTGCTTTTCCTAGTAGAAGCTGCTTCAAGCTTCTAGCAATCACTATTTTAAAATACACCGTTTCGAAATCAGCTACATTTTTAAGAGGCATCCAGTACACGTAAAAAATATTTACAGTAAAATTGCCATCACTGCCCAGTCTAACTTTTTCGCCGCCTGCATGCATGTTTTTCGCCGCCTAAGCGATTTAAGCGATAACATCGCTTGGGCGACGAAAAATATGCATGCAGGCAGCGAAAAAGTTAGACTGGGTGACACACTGACGCGGCTTTCAATTTCCGAGGCTTTAATTTTCCTTGTTACCGCCTAAAGTATAGGGAATTAAAGAGATCATCTCACATTCTGGTACCAGTCCAAACCCTTTGAAAACTGCAGCAATTGAGCATCGAGCCCAGAACTTTTCTAAACAAATGAGGCCGCAAGCGTGCCTAGAAAGCCATAAAAAAGCAATAAAGCAAATTTGTTTTTTCTCTTGAAACTGAAGCGCTGAAAAATTTTGTCGTAACTCCAGCCTGTCGGCTAAAGCGGAGCTGCTGAAGCCTGTCGGTCCTCTGCAGTCGAGATGCAGTAGCAACTTGTCACCTCGTCTTGAAATTCAAATTTATGCTTAAAGTAACGAATTTATTTTCGTTCTCCTTGTGCATACTTTCTGAGCTCCCACTGTAATTTTTTCCCACTGGAAAGTTCTCCGCTCCCACTAAAAAGTTCTGAAAATTTTTTCGTTGGTTTCTTACAGAACGGATAATATGATCAAGTTGAAAACCGGGTTAGTCATAATTTGCCGACCTTACTTTGCCTAGAGCATGTTGTGTTCTCTAATCATTTTCTCGGCTTTTCACATGAGGTACTCGTAAAAACTTTCGATGCCACGTTTTAAAAAGGGTAAAAAAGAACAATCTCATTTTCCTGTTTGTCCTAATAAACAGATTAAAGAAGAACTTGACTTAATTCTAACTCCCGAATTGGCTTCCTAAATTCAATATTTGTTGTCAATGCAGATGAAAAGAACAAATAAACATGAAACAGCCGATGAGCTGTTTTTGGAGACCTGAAATGTGCAAAGGTGAGTCAGACCTGCTGCACATTTTGAAGGCCATAACGAGGCATAATACCTTAGTCTAAATGGCCAGCGATATGAGATACTGCAATGGCCGCTGGCTAGTTAGTGACACGAACACAAGAAATGGAATAAAATGTTTCACATTTCTCAAAATCTATTTGCAAATAAACCGATGTAATTTTTATTATCTTTTCTTAAATACCGAAGCGGCCGTTTACAGTTTTTTGTCTGTAATCCTCCGTTTCACATCTTAGTGAACGTATTGCATGACTAGGTTATTTTTTACGACATGGTACCTTCCGACTAGCGAACCATTATTACAGAATTCCTTCGATACATTCTATTCACGATATGTTAACGGAAACTTAGATTTCTGACGACGAGCATGGCGTACATGCAGTAACTTTTAAAAAATGTATCACAAGCATGACAACCTTAAATGTGAGAAAACGAGGGGATTTCATCACCTCAATTCTGAGTGAAGCCTAAAAATTATTCACAAATATTAAAGAATAAGCTTACTGAACTCGGAAGTTTAGTAAAATTCTCAGTTTCTTCAGCTGCTGTCTTTATGAATGGGCTCGATCAACATGAAAAACTATTTGAATCTGTCCTAAGCGGATTTTGCCGGGAGGAGGGAGCCGGCGTCTCACATTTGCTATAATGCAGTCGGGGAAGGGAAGTTTTCAAATATGAATCCAAAGATCCAAGCATGAACTACTCGATAGTAAAATATCCTTCGATGAGCTCAAAAAAACTGTAAAATGGAAAGTAGGAACATTGTTTCCTCTGGAACATTGTTTTTTTTTCCTCTGGAACATTGAGGAACATTGTTTCCTCTGGAGCATAGCTATAAAGCAAAATTGCGATTGAAGCCCATTGAGTCTCAAAAAGCAGCCTAGAGCATTTGGGCTGCATATTTTGAAGACGCTGGTTTTCATCAGGTACATTTCTGCCAAGCAAATAAGTCATGGTTACTTTTATTTGCCAATGAAATAGTGGGTTGCACCAATTATTTGTTCTCTCGTGAACGCGACATCACAGCGATATACAATATAATTTTATATTAATTAATTCAATTTAGTCCATCTAAGTCACTCTGATAAATTATTCTTAGTGGAATTTCAATCTATCAGTTAAAATTTCTGCGTGATCAACAAAATTAACTCTATAAATCTAGAAGACGTCATAGAAAACCTAAACTATTTACAATTGAATTTTTCTTTGCATTCAGTGCTATAGAAAAGATGCGTATAAAAGGTAAATCATTCAATATGGAGCAAATAGATACGCTTTGGATAAAATCTCGTAAGATTTAATGTTCACCCCACCACTGGAAAACTACTCAGTTGTAGCACATTGAGAGTCGTGTAACTTTTCATATCCTAAAGACATATCTTATAATAAGTACCCTCACAAGGAGCTTAGGCTTTCACAAAAATCGGATTTCGCTCTCTGAGAATCAGGCACATGTTCATCGATGTCAAAAGACACGGTGGGCTTCGGTCCAACCCCAGCTCCGTGTCTCATGGCACTGCGAGAAGGTGAACATACTCTCATACTTCCACTTATATTTGCTCTTTCTAGAGCGGTCCCGACTTCTTCTTTGGCGCTGGTTTCTCTTGATTGGTGAGAAGGGAACATGTCCTGCGATGGGTTTGCAGAAACTTGCAAACTGTGCGCCCCTTGCAATCGTTTGGTTTCTTGGGTACTAGATGCATTTCCGACAAACTCACTTCGTCCACTAGTGGATGCTCGATCGCTGCTCATTGTCATAGGAACGTTTGCGCTACTTGCAGAAGAAGGCATTCCCATCACCATTAAGCCGCTCCTGGATGCAGGGATGCCAGCTACGATAGAAGTAGGTACTCCGTAATTCACGTTTGGGACAGCACATGGATTTGAAATGTAAGAAATAGTACTTTGCATTGTGGTTCCTGACGATAGAGATGCAGGCAGTATATGATCTTGAGGAAATGCGGAGCTCGTGGGTTTTGAAACTGCGGTGGACTGCATGTTCGCTTGATGTAGTGTGTCAAAATTTGTTTGTTGTTGGAGAATAGTTTCTCCGTCCCGATTAATTGCTCCTAAAGGAGAGGGGATTTTGCTTGCATTGTAATCGGACTGTAAGAAAGATCCATCATGCTGATACTGGGTCTGCGTGGGGGCTTTTGGGGAAACTGGAGGAGGATTGGGGGGAAACTGAGATCCTGACCTGCGTGGGAGGTTTGGGGGAGAAGGGAAAGATGCACTCATCACTGTCATACCTGGGGAAAAGGAGACACGTTTTATAGCTAACAATAGGAAACTGTATGCATTCAATCGGGTCAATGTTCTATCAGAGTGGAATTTTCCCGTTCGATAAAGATGCATTATCAAAAATATACATTTACAAAGTTCATTCAAAAAATTAGGTTGTTGCATCGAATGTTGAAAACTTTTCAGCATCTTCATTAGTTTATAATGTAGTATTTTATAAAAAATTCTCCCAGCAAATACCTAACGGCAGGAATAATTAATCTATGTAAATTAGTGTAGAAATAATTAATTGGTATACAAGAAAATTGAGCATTGAGGGTAGACAAGACTTCATCATGTTTTTGGCAATGTTTGCGCCAGTTTTGAGGCAGAACGTTTAAAATAGCAAATACATTCAAGAATTATTCGGCAGCAAACTAATAGAACATATCTTATGACTGCTCCTCCAAAAACAATGTGCTCGCTCCACTCTTGAAGACCAAAAGTAACTTCAATAAATCTGTTGAACATGGCAAAATCATCCCTAAAAGGATTGAGTATTGAGTTAAGCTTAACTCTTTAATGGTGAGACCAAAAATAAATACATTCTGTCAAATGATTTAAGAATTACTTCGAAATTTTTTTTTATGACCGAAGCATTGTACTATCATTGTTTGTTATACGAAAATGGCATTATGTAAAACTAACATTGCTTTCCCTCATGAGTGGATTTTCTTCTGACAAAATTTTTATACTGCATTTTTCAGCTCTTTACTTTCCTCATTTCCCACGGCGTTGAAGTTTCCCTTCGTTTTGTAATAATTACATGAAGTTTTAAACAAAGAGTATTTTTCATTACAATAATAATAATCTCCACCCAAAACTGGAAAAACATGTGTACTACTATGACAAATTACACCTCTTAGTTTTCAGATGTGAAACATAGAGTTCAACAATCATCTTTTAACTTTTTTTAAAATCACTAATATGCCTTGTAAGGTTCACCATAAACGTTTTCACATGTAAAATCATCTACAGTAAATAGATAGTTTCCTTTAGCTCTAGTTCCAATTTATTCTATATTCCTAACAAATCCTAAAGGGGAGTTGAGTCGCTACTAGGAGTCACACGAAGAAAAAAGAATTTTCGTTGTTCAAAGCACATTTTGGTTTTACTTAGTGCTTAATAGCTACGGAGCTTAATTGTATTGTTTAAATATAATTTTCCACTTTTAAAATGACCATGGTATTTATAGCATGGTAGAAAATTTGTCTTTGACTGTTCTCCTGAAACGCTAAGAGTTTTTCCAAATGTAAATTAAAGTTATGAACCTGCTCAACCTCTGCTCCCTTTCAATATTTGGATCCCAATTTCCAAGGCTGATTTTCCTTTCCCTATTACTGCATCAGCAAGAGGGTGTTAACTCGTGCAATTAACCACAATCAAATTAGGCTAAGATTACGCGTTGACGAGATATTATTTCGTAGAAGAGTGAATTCAATACAAGGAAAAACATTACATTTTGAGCCACGTTCTCACCGGCAAGCCTCGAAGGCGATCCGTGACGTAAACGATCGACCTGTTGGAAATTTTAAAATGCTTCCATTACAAAATATAGAGTTATGACATAGTTTCTTAAGTCATTTGTGGAATAAGTTGCCAGCCAATAACAAACTTTTCTACACAAAATTACGAATTATGAAATTATGAAAGAACGAATTATGAAATGATAACTAATACATTAATTACCTAAAAAGCATTCGTGCTTATGAGTATGCAACCTCTTTCGATTTTAAAGGAACCAATTAGTGAAATTGCTGGTATTTTTAGAGCAACAGTTGAGACACGAAACATGATGCATTTTTTCTCGCTTCGCCAATTCTTCAAGCGAATGTACGAGAGGCATTTGTCTTATTCTAAAGTTTTTTTGCGTTGATGCCCATGCAGGGCTTGTACGTAGCAAGAATTAACTCAGTATGGTTGTGATAGCACGTAAGAGCCTTTGAAATAGCGACTAATCGAAGAAGAATGACGGGACCACTCTAACAAGTTAGCAAATTAAATGTTTTTACAGAAAAATTTTAGATTTGAATGCATATTAAAATCAAGATAACTATTAGGACAAACATGGAAATATTCCATCCCTGTTTGTTTAACAGCAGGCTCTTGGAAATAACTTTCTAAATATAGTATGTTAACGAGAGACTTGCTATAGAGTTGAAAATATTTGTAACAACAGGAAAAAAATACGAAAGAAAGCAAACTCGTTATTGAATATATTTTGTCGCCCCAACTTTTAGAAGACGCATATTTTACAACAATCTTTTAGCTAAACTCTATAATTTTATTGAAGTTGTAATTGGCCTTTGATAATCATTTCATTAATAGCCTATTTAAATACTCGGTTTCGTATACTCAATACTTTACTCAAATTAATACTCAACAACAATCAACTTTTCCTACATTTTTTACGAAGAAGAAACAAACATTGCCCTAAAATCAAAATTGCCATCCTCTGTAAAATTTATGATATCGATATACAGTGACCGCATCTGTCTAAAATCCTCAGTCAAATAAAAAATTCTTTATCAAAAATAAAATCGTTACTCCAAATGAAATCCTTCCAAAAATGAATTCCCTTCTCAAATAAGATCCTCGGTTAAATAATATCCATGATCAAATAAAAAAATCAAATCCTCAGTCAAATTGAAGGCATCAATATCATATGACATCATCTTTTTAAGGTTGTGACTGACAGCATTTCATCTCCTGAACACCTCTCCGTTTTTAGGGAAACGCTAACCTCTAATATACTAATTTTCCCATAATCTCTTCGGAATAACCAACTTCCTGATGAATTTAACAATCTGGACATCACAGAACATATAATATTGAGGCGCAGCTTACCTCCAACACAGCAAAGCCTGTGCTGCTGCGTCCCAACGTCGCAGGCTGCGTTGTACCCGTGCGGGATTTGCTGAACTGCAAAAGGGAGAAAAAAACATAATAACTGAGCTGCAAAGGGAGAAAAGTCATAATTTCTGAACAACAAAGGGCGAAAAGTCATAATTACTGAACTGCAATGGGAGAAAAGTCATAGTCGCTGAACTACAAAAGGAGAAAAGTTATAATTACTGAGCTGCAAAGGAGGAAAAGTCAAAATTACAAAACTACAAAGGGAGAAAAGCCATAAAAATGCCTGCACGAACGACTTCAAGTTCATCGTAAAGCTTACCAAGTATTTTCGGTGATCCTCAAGAAGTGAGAAATTATTGGATAAAAGTTGAAATGTTGCACAGTTTTTGAATAAAAAACGTCTGGTGTATTTTATTAAATCTAAAATTTTCAATCAACTAGGCAGTTGATTAGAGCGTTGCCCAGTGTGACAAACCAACAATAAACCAAATCACAAATGAAAAATTTACATATGATGTTGATAATATGACATTTATATCGTTGGCTCACCTCCACACCTCAATTTAACACAAGTATTTGAATGGTAGGAAATTATCACAATAAGAACTTTCGTACATCATGAAAATTGCAATCAACTCGAGAAAGGCGAAATACTTTTAACCCTTATGATATCTCAGTGGATGTGATTGTCAAATCAGGTTATTCTGCTATTTGCTAGCAGACTTTTTAACTATTCAGTTAGTTTCCTATGCAGAAATTGAACAACAATTTCATTCATTTTAATTTTCGATAAATAATTATCGGAACTCAAATAAAATTAAATGCAGCCATGGACAAAACTTATTTCTTGGAACTCACTGATGGCATCCTTCCAAGGGTCGTGTGTCCAGCCGCCTTGTCCGCATCGTCCGCCATTGCTAAGCCTCTCTCTCTCCCAGACGCAATATTGTATTCTAGATTACCTGCGAGCCCACTGATAGTTGCTAAATTGGGAGTGGAATTTAAACAAGATCTTCTCAAAATGCCAGAAGTTGGCACTCCAAACTTCGTGGAATGATGAGAAAGGTGGTCGTTGCTCACCAGAGAAGGCCTCACTCGGAAGCTGGAATTGCCTCCCGAGGCCAAAACTGCTGACGCATCAAAATTAGTTGAAGGCTTCTCGCCCAGGGGAATGATATTAATTCCTTTCTCGCACGCTACGTTGGGCGCTATTAACATTTCGTGGCTGTCACTTGAAATTCCATCGTGGTTTCCTCTTCCGTCCAACGGCCCTCCGCAGTCCGCGTTCAAGATGTCTTCAGTGACTTTCTGACCGTGAAGTCGCGTCAGGTCAGAGTCACTCGAGTGCATGTCGCCAGACCCGCCTGAAGAAAGTTGAAAGTGAAAGCTATGCACAAAATACGTTGTGTTTCCCTGCAGCTCGTATGTTGGAGGAAAATTCAAGTTATAAAATTTACCTGACAGATATGTTTGTTCATGTACGTGTTTTATGAATGTAATGTCACTGAAGACACAAATCCATAATGTATTTTTTGATCGTTTGCCGCTATAAATTAATTGCTGATTGAGCTCATTGCAAATACCGCTAAGACTGACACTGACATCAATTCACTACCAACATCAGAATATAGAACATGAACTATAACTCGGCTGAAAGGTATTTAAAACACATTTCGGTACCAATTCAAAAATAAATATAATAATGCTTTTCACAGAAGTGGATTTTGGAATCCTACTAAACAATAATTGTTTGTGAACTACACGACGTTGCTCGAAATACTCATCCTTTTACTGACGATTACTCATGCATTTTGAAGTTTTATTTCAGGTGCAACTAAGTTTTTTTATGAAATTTTATGTTCCTCTTTGACCAAACTCATTTCACTTGTCTCTGAAAAATAAACACCCACATAAAAGCAATATACATGATTACTGGGCAGTCTAAGAGGGAGTAGATCATTTTAAGACACCCTGAATAAAGATGAGGCCACTTCTATGCGTTGCTTTTCCAAAGCAGTAACCGGGCTTCAGTCTCACAACAATGTAAGTCTGCTTCTTCTACAAAAGATGAAATTTTCAAGTTTGCGTCTTCTACAATATCTTAAAGTTTCAAATTTGCGTTTTCTACAATACCTGAAAGTTTTAGTCTGCTTCTTCTACAATACCTTAAATTTTAAAATGTGTGTTATCTACAATACACTTGAAATTTTTTAGTCTGCTTCTTCTACAATACCTAAATTTTCCTCTCCGTCTTTTTTACATAATACCTGAAATTTTCCTCTGCGTCTCGGTGCTCGGAAGGACAGTAGTGGCCTCAGCCGAGTCGTGGGATTGATAGTAGTCTTGCTCGTCGGACATTTTCACCTGTTACGATTATACGAAAATATAATATAAAATCGAAGTTTGGAACCAGAAACATCTGGAAAACAAAAGTGAATTGAACCGTTAGTGGCGACCACAGCAATAATTCTTTATGTAAAATTATTTAGGATTAGTTATTTTACTGTTTCAATTATCGTCTATAGTTTTAAAGTTCAAGAATTGCAGTATCCTAAAAATTGATGTTCTCTCTTCGACTTCCGAAGAGCCTACATCGATTGTCGTTTATATGAGCCTTTCACTGATCTATGGGCCTCACTATAATCAAACAATTTATTTTACTTACATGTATGAGCTTCGTACAGTACAATTTTTCTCATTTATTTATGCGTTGATCTAACCTCAAAAAGTAATTCCAGCGCTACCCTTCTCCTGTCGTTCGTACAGTTCGATCAAACTTATTTTCGAAATGTGATCTCATACACATTGTAATTCATGGGTACATTTTAATAAAGACAATTTTTTTAATTAAACATGATAATTGTCAAAGCAGAGTTTTAACGAATGGATAGAATATTTTTCTTAATCAGTATCATGTACACCTTTTTATTCTAGCCAACAAACCTGCTCAGCCTCCCTACGATCAAAATTCTTTTGAAATATTATCACGTAAACATCGTAATTTAAAGCTACGTTTCTACAAAGGGATCCTATCTTTTTTCAAACATGATCATGAACACATGCTTTTCTAACCTACAAACCTGCTCAGCCTCCCTTCTTCTGCGGATCTGACCCCTTTTCCTGATAGTGAAGATGACGATGGTAGCCACCATGATGATGGCCACGAGGGATCCGGCCAGCAGCAGGAATATGGGCGGGATGAGCACGCGCGCGTCTCCGTCTGACCGTCCGAGCGTCCCGGACGACTTCGCTCCAGCTTCGTCAAGCTTGTTGTTCATGCCAGCGGTGTCGTAGTTGTTCGTGAGTGTGCCGTGGCCGTTTTTATCTATGGAAGCGCTACCAGACTCAGACTGGGCGATGGGGATATTCGATGGAAGCCTTGCAATGTTCCCTGGCAGTCCTAAATGAACAGGATTGACAAACAAAAAGTAACTTAGCGTAATAACTAGCTAGAACTAAATTTACTGAGACTAATTTAAAATAAATTAAGGCTATGGTGCTACACAGAAAAAATTTTGAAGGTTATGTGCACTGAGATGTGAGCTTGCAGGCTTCAACAATGCATATATAATTTCACTACTTTGTCCAGTTCTAAATAGGAACGCAGAAGTTCGACAGGCAGAAGTTTGTTTGCCAGCGCAAAATGATCTAACCTTTGATTTCATGAATAATGTTTCCACGCGACATTAAAAGATGTATACCACTCGAAGTAAACACGGTTTATACAACACTATTGTGCACCCAACCTTACATTATTCCAGGTAACATCTTCGAATAATAATTTGAAACTATAGGCCGTTCTATGTATGCAACTCTACGAGAACTTCCAAGGCTGAGAAAAGATTCAGTTCTGGCGGTTCAGTTTACGGAATATTATTCGGTTTGCTGGAAAAACTTTACTGCTACAAATTATTGATCTTTGTTGCTCTGAGGATTCCGACAGGTGAGCAGACTTTGGGTAGTGAAGTGGCACGGCTGCACGAGAGGCTTATTTGAGTATGAAAGTTTTTTCCTGTATTGTCATCCATCTTGAATATTTAAACACTAATACTAGAAGATAAATGTGCAATAATTATAAAATTAGGATTGTGCAAGCCGTTTCACTCCGTCATTTGGCAATTTAACAGTCATTACGAATAACGGGAATTTACAAAAAATGTCCTATTCCCGTGCACGAAAGATTAAAAAACTGTATAGTTGTAGATGAAAAGTGAAAAATGTGGCGAAATTCACACATTTTTTATTGTTGTACCGAATTTATGTCATCGCGCTATCACATCACTGAAAGCACGAGCATTTAAGTTCTCTTCTTTTGAATGACATGTAACATCTAAAGTGCCTCCCACTTTGTCCAAAGGCCTCAGTTACTCCAGAGCCCTCCACAATTTTATTTAGAAGCAAACCTTGAAAGCTCTTGTTAAAATTCGTTAAATATTCTTTTAGGAGTGATCGTTTAATCTGTACAACACAGACAACTTGGTCAAATTAAACTCACAGATACTACTGCATGCATCAACTCGATTCACACGTATTTCTGGCATTTATTTCAATGAGTTAATAAAAAAAAATTATTTTATGACTTGTGGACGACTCCCTATCGTCAGCTAGCACCTTTCATTTCCACGGATGACGCGTAAGTTCATAAAATAATGAGATCCACGCGTCATCTTGATACTGCGCTCAGTTTGTGCAACACACTGTTAATGCAACGCACTGTTCCATTTAATACAAAACACGGTTTATACAACACTATTGTGCTCCCAATACAGCACAGAGTTTGCATAAGAAACTAGGGCATTCAATACAACACAGCTAATACAACACACTAATACAACACAAGACATATGTAGTTTACATAGCACACCGCTACATTCGACACAAGACATAGTCATACAACACGCTGGTGTGTTCACATTTGCAAAATACATGGTCTTGGACAATGTAATGAAATAATACAAAGTCGGAAATCTTTCAATATTTCAAGGACGTTTGCACAATGACAACCTATGACTATATGAATATGAAACAAGATTAAGCTGTAACAACTTTTCCAATTGCGTTGAGTTAGTTATATGGAAGTCATTTTGAAGATCAAGAAAATCCCTCGGCATTACGCAGCTCTGCACGGTAGTCGTCTAATAGTCAAGTTTTGACTTGGAAAATGGCCGAACTTGCAGATTTTGGTAAAATAACTAATATAGCAACCTCGCATGAAACTGTGCGCTAATTATAAATTTGCCTCAACATAAGTGAGACTGAAATTTTTTATATCATAAGATTATTGAAAACTCACAATTCCCATCCGTTCTTTTAAATCAGAGAGTTTTCTTACCAAAGTTAGTCGGGCTATTTTTCATGAGAAGGAACGCCACGATAATGAAAACCAAACAGCATTGAACAGACCTTTGAAAAAATTAAATTCCTTATGTGAGCACGTACCTGTGAGAGTTTGGGCATGTTTCATGTGAGTGAATGCCACATGAATGACTTCCAAACCACATTCACCACATCTTAAAAAATGAACTCTCACAAGAGCACGCACCCATGACGGTTTGGGCGTAGTCTCTGAGGGTGAATACCACCTTAATAAAAACTGAACTACATTCCACGAATTCCAATAGACCTTCTAAGAAAAGAGGTCTCTCGTAAAGGGAATGCCACATAATGAAAACCGAACAACATTTAACAGACTTTTAAAAAATCCCTCATAAGAGCACGCACCTATGACTGTTTGGGCGTTGTCTTTGAGTGTAAAAGCGGAGAGAGCAACGGGAGGGCTGACGCCCTCAGCGTTCGCTGCAGACACCACCACCGCAAATTCTCGTCCTCCTTTCAAGCCTCCAATTCTGCATTCGGGTAGAAAAATTGCAAGATCGTTAGAACTTTTACACGTTAGTGCAACCGACAGCAGACCAAGAGATGATATGAAGCTTTTCTCTTAAATTTTTACCAACTGTTTGAAAATATTGGTCTTCCGGAGGCAGATGGATGGACTGTTGCAATTTTTTCACTTTGGTGCCACCGTCAATTAATCAAGCGATGAAATGAAGGGTTCTTTCAAAATACCTGAGGTTAATAGTTAAAGATTAGTGAACTTTCAAACATTCAAGATATTTTCGATCATTCATTCCAATTGTCCAACTGAACAAAAAAATGTTTGCAGTGAAAAAAACACTTTTGACGAACAAAAGACAAAAGCCAAGACTGCTTTAGACAATGTTTTTACCCACAGGTTAACAACAATTGAAGTTTTGGATCTAAAGTTAACACCAGAACCTTGAATCACAGACAAGTATTTTTTATTTCACGGGATTTCATTTTCAATCCATGAAGCGCACACTTCCGGCACAAGTAGACAATGTGTAATTTCAACATTTCAGTAATAGAATGAAGTCATGCCTCATGAGTAAATCAAAGCCAGAAGTGCAGGAACATTTTCGTGCAGCCCAGAGAAATAGTGCTTCTGTTCATCCCTCATGAACAAAGCTTTCTGCGCCTGTAATCTCATCGGACCGTTAACGACAGTAATTTGTTTTCATATTACTGTTTTCACCATCAATGTAATTAGACAGGCACTGGCATCAGGATGTCACCCATATCAAAGTAAGGAAGGAGCTCCCACTCGGCAGTGAACTTCAAAGAACACATTAGGGAACAAATTTAACAAGAAATGCAATATATTGAGGCTATTTTTGGAAGAAGACCGTATAGTCGTCTGGGGATTTAAAGGATTAAACAAGTAACAAAATGCTCTGCGATGTCGTCTACTCCCCACAGATGTGCAAAGCTGGTCATGAACAGCGTTTTCCAATCACGCTTGAAGCCTTTCGTGTTATGTTTGCAAGCTCGTAGAAATTCATGGGCGATGAATCGAAAGAGTATATGGTGTTGGGATATGATATGTGCGTAATTTCTACATCTGAGCATGCACATAAAGTATATTGAAAATCAAGCGTGATAAATAAAATTCGAATATGTGATAATGTCAAATCTTATATTACAAAAAAAGCCTTTTCTATTGTTTTGATCGGTATAGCTGTATTTGCAACACATCAAACTAAATAGGTAGTGGTATATTTGGACATTCCAAAAACATGAAGGTATATTATGAGGAACAAAAATAAAGAACGTAAAAAAGTTAATTTCGATAAATTTGACTGCACATGATTTGACGCATCAATGTAGAACATTGGGTTTTAAAATGCCTTTAAATAAAGCTCCTTGGCTGGTAAACACACACGGGCGTCATAATAGATATGTCATTATTGTTAAATAATAGATTAAGAGAACATCATGAAATTTATTTCCCTTGGTTAAGCTGTGCTAAGTTTGATGTTACTTATGAATAATAGCAAAAACAGATAAAAAGAATATGATAGCAAGATGGGAAAGCTTTCCACGGTATCCACTTACATTCACATTAGAGAGTATCAATTTTGAAAGTATAATGGGTAAAAGTTGGTACTTCTGTATCATAATATCAAATGATCGACCTTGATCAAAAAAGCTTTTTACAGTTTCTACTTACATCGAAAAATGAGCTTAGGCTTCTGCGATTTTAGAAAATATTTTTGAATGTATTAATAGTGAACGTAAGTAATTCTGCATCAAAGACTAAAAGGTTGACGTGGTAAATATTTGAAACGATCGTATTATTTCGTGCTTACATGTCTACTAGTACCTATCGTAGTTAGCTCGATGAACAAGTTTCACTGTACAATAAATTTATGACAAATAACTTAATTAAAGATTGTTGTCGCAAAATATACTCTAGTCTCTAGAGATAAAAAGTTTGTCGAAAAGCCAAAATATTTCACAACACTGATGGAACAATGAAACAAACAGTTGCGTAGATAACTAATATCTCAATGCTATTTGTTATTCACAGGTGGTATTGATGTACAATCAATTGCTTGCTAAGTGTTTACCGTCATGTTATTGTATTCGTCAAAATATTTGAAAGCATTCTGCTGCTAAATGATGATTTCACTAGCCTCTATAAATCGGCGCTCTCTGACGCATTTTTAATGACGGAGATTGTGAACAAAACAGCCTGACGGTTGAATGAATTTTGAAGGCATCCAAGATTGCGACATCGGTAGTTCAAGTAATAATCTCAATGTACTCTTCTCTTAAAGCTTCTCATTTATGATACTTTCTAATTCTGAAATATTTACAGAGATGAGCTTAACAATAGCAATACAACGGAACAATGTTCAAAGTAAAAATCGGTCAGTTGAAGCATTAGGAACATGCATGTAAGTTATAGGTTTATAAATTTTTTACCAACTTCTTTTTAAAAAAAAAACTAGCACACAGGGGATAACACCGTTTCCGCATTTTAGGAATAATTTTGGCCAAAATTTAAACAATGTAGCAATGCAAGGAAGTGTTTCGTGACTACTCTATCAGTGCGTCTAGCAGCAGACGTTCATTGTTGAGACGCGAAATAACCCGTTCACTGAATGATTTTTTCACGAAATCTTTCACTGATTGAATTATTTTTTGAATCGTGCTATGCCACCCAATTGAAATATACAAAATTAAAACCTGGAATGATTCAATTTGATTTCATACTCACATAAAAAGGGCTCTGTGCTGGTGACGCGCACGAGATCTCCGAGCGAAGTGAGGACTCTGGAATGAGGTATGGCGTCTTTCTTTGACTCCTTATCCTTGGCCTTACTGACCGGGCCATTTGAAATAAATGAAACTAATTCATAGAATAACTCAATTAGATTTCATACTCACATAAAAAA
>JACJUY010007926.1:9886-28234 GCA_014220935.1 Platorchestia sp. MABIK
AGCGAAGGGGTCCACATTTGCTGTTGGCTGGCGACCCCGGTGGAAAAGCGACCACAAACAATAATAATAAAATAATTGAAGAAAACATGACGTCATCAAAAGAGTGATGCTCCTTGTAAAAATTGTGAGAGCTCCTCAGAATTAAAGAACGTACGGCAAACAGGTGAGTAATGAATTATCGTATTAAAAACGGCTTTTCGTGGCCATCATAGTTTCACAAACATTAAAACTCAGGGGAAAGACATCATCCTTAGGAAGATTAACCAGTGGATTTTTGCACACAGTTACTTATTAGAACAGTTAAATGACAGCTAAGGTTGAAAAACTGAAGACATTTGTTCGCACGAAAGAAAATAGTCACAAGAGCTATAGACACCAAGAAATCTTCACGAGCAACTCCTATTTTGAACGAGGTCAATAAAGTTAAGAATAAAATAGTTAACAGAAATGGCTCGAAATATAATACTTCAATAGACTCGACTAGATAACGGTTAACTTACAAGGGATGACACCATCTAACTGCCTCGTGCTGCCTGAATATGCTCAGAATAGCGGATGCAAACGGACTGCTGTTGGCCAAGAATGAGGGTGATTCACTCAACTCGATTTTGATGTTTCCAGGACCAACGAACAGCAAACAATGAAATAAGAAGTTTCAATGGCCTATAAACTTATTTCTTCTGCAATAAAAGCTGGAAGTGAACTAAAAGCTGCTCACGAATTTACCGAACACTTTTGTAGCGCCACTTTTTGCCTGGTAAATATAACACTAACACGTGAGCGAATCGCCCACAAATGCGTCATACTGCTAAATCTTCCAATCATATCGCTTTTAGCACTTAGCGAGCTGCCGGGGGTATCTTTGGTGATCTACTCCGAGGTAATAAGATGGTTGTAGTTCCGGCTCATGAGTAATATTCTGCTTCACACGAACAAAAATGAGGCGGAAGTCAACTGGTTATAGAGAAGAGAAATCTTCAAAACTTTGGACACGAACGTCTCGGCCTGGAGATAATTATCAATAATTAATCTGACAATAAATAATAATAAGCATAAATTAGCTAAATACTAAATATGTTCTTCACAATGCTGGGGTTGAATTAACAAAACCTAAAATTGAAAAAAACACAGTTTTTACTTTAACCGGTTGTACTCTGAAATTTAATTGAGTGATGCTTCTGGGTAATGTATTTAAAGGGATAATTAAATTCGAAAGTCAAAATTGCTTCTAAAGTCTGTGAAAGTACATCTGAATGTAAACGCGTATGTACGTTTGTCCCCCTTTTACCCCGTTTTACGAGTACATATACTCGCCGCATGTTGAGATGCGCATTAGAACATCTAGCTTCCCTCAGTCAGCACCAGCACATATCGCTGGTGCTGACAGGAACACACCATACATGAACACCCCTGGTGAAAAATGACCACAAACAGTAATAATAATACATGAACACTGTTTTCTCATACTTGAACGCAAAAGAGAACGAAGAAATGCACCTGTTCTGTGACTACCACAAGGATGCTTACTCAGCAACATACTAAGTTGGTTGTAACCATGGAACACGTACTTTTGTTACAACTCCATACTCAAGAGTGAGAGATTTTTGTACGAATGGTCCTAGAGCACAATTTGACCAACTTTAATGTCCATAAAGCTACAACCACCTCTAGCTACGATACAGTTACCATCTGACAATAGTGAACAGGTACAATCAATTTGAAATTTTTAACTAATAATTTCAAGTGTAATATTTGCAATATTCCTAATTAATTTTTCTTATTTATTTGTAGAATCATACTAAATATTTTTAGGATTCATCTTTTGCATTACCTTACCCATTAATTAATCTGCTCGTCAAAAAAAGTTGGTTAAAGGTAATACGGTGTTTTGTTCAAAAATGCAGGTTGTACTAAAGTCAAGCCACCCAATTCGAAATAGTTCACGAAACATTCAAAATAATCAAGTAATTCAACGCTCAATATTTCGTCAGTCACCAAAATTTTTAAATGTGTCGAAGCCCCATCTAAGAAGCAGTTGCCCTACCTAAAAGTAACATACTAATCTTTGTTAAAGAACTTTCAATGACCTGATGTAAATGTGAAGTTCATAAAAATATTTATAACTTGTAAAAATCAAATGCAAGACCAAGAATAAGTCATTATGAAGAGGCTGAAATAAATTGAAACAATAAAGCATTTCAATTTTAAAATTTCTTGAACAGGGAACCATTCAACCTCGAAAAGAGTTTAAGTAGAAAATAGTCTATTTGGATGGAGAATTAAAACATTTTTTGGCCTAAATTCATTAAAATTAAAATTAAGGAGGTTGTTGAATCATGAAGTTCAAAATCAATCAACAAAAAAAACGCACAAATCACGATTAACGATTTTGGGTTGAGCAAAATTACGACTAAACTTTATAGTAAAATATATGACTGCAAAGCAAATAATATACATAGTTTAATGGCCAAATATATGAAACAGAAACACGTTCAACTGGAGTTACATATGTTATTTTCAGGAGTAGAAGGGTAGCAATAGGGTTGGTTACTTTAACAACCTTTCGTTTGAACAGTTCAAATCATGCGTCTTATAAAGACTATCATTTTAGATATGGGAAACTCAAAAGCCGCACCAGAATGCAGATCAAAAATGCGCTTAATCCAACTTCAATGTAATTAGAAAGCATACGGCACGTCTCACCATAGGAAGGAAGTGAAAAACGTATGACAATAGTCTCGTTGACCGTTGACAAACGACAGAAGTATTAATGGCTTTAGAAATCTGACTCAGATCTTGCGTTGTTATCTAAGACATCTCTTTTCAAGTTGACCTCAGTGGATGGCACTGTCCAGCGGTGCAAGGGGAGTAGGTTTGGTTTATATGCTGTGCGTGAGCTACCATCAAGTGCGGACGATGCTGAAGTACTTCGGCCTACACGGTCATGAGGCTCATACAATTCAAAAATTTAGGTACAAGGATCACCAATCAAAAAATCAAATTAAATCATATTGCGACAATAGCGATTCCATCGGTAATGAAGATCCCATATCACACCGCTGCTTACAAACGTGAAGTTTACACTCATGAAATGGATTAAAGTTGGCTTGATATTACACACTAAAATAATTGCACTTAATCATCAGTCTAAGGGTTCATATTGCAGAATTATTCCACTAAAATACAGAAATACACAGTTCTACTTGGAAACAATAGCTTCAAAAGTAAACTACCGAAGCTTGAATATTATTTCTCGACAGAACAGTAAGGACATTCACACTGTATGCACCCCAGAGTTAGGTTTTTCGGAGATCGAAGCCCTTGTTCAACATCATTCGAGTAGCAAAAGCTTGGAACCTCTCTTAGTTTTCACGATGTTCATTTTAGTGATAGTTTCCCATGGGCCATCCTGACTCCTTAGACTTGGACAATTTGCGAGCTCTGATAACATTAGAGCGGTAGCAAGGATGCACTGATGAGGCCCACACGTATTTTGAAGTATTTTTTAGGCCTATTTTCATCACAAGCACATTTTTCATACATCTATGAGAGGGGAAAGTGTGAAACTGCGTTATTGTGCACTTACATTCACTCTAATATATGAAAGCCCCTCACTCTACATGGCATTCACTTCTCTTGCAGTGCTTCACGGTGTGCCTAAAAATAGCAATAGTGACAACTCTAGCTTAACTAGAAACACAAGTACGTCAACGCTAAAATGATGTGAAATGAGAGAACAGCACGATGTTGAAAAAGAAAAATTCAATAGTAGAATTCTTGCACTACATACGCACGCTGAATAGTTATGTAACGTAATTAATTCTGTTCGTTTGCTACAACATCAATAAATTGAGAATAATAAACTGTTCCTGTACAAACAAGAAAGCTTTATTAAATAGGGACAGTTATAACAATAAAATTTTTAATTTGACTCGCTAACAGATCCATTAAACTATTGTTACTCGTCATAATACTACCATCTGAAGTTATTTATAATAAAAAGATTAGGTACAGTATGTTTATTTACAGTAAAATCTTAGGAGAGTTCAATTAAACTTTGATCGTTAACGTTCACAAGCGCTAATACTTTCAGGTTCTAACGTCTTAGCAGTTTTCTTATATGTTAAAAAAAACTTGTCTCAAACTAAAATTAAATATGAATGAAATAAAGCATAGGAATAAATAAATTAATCATTCTAAATTATTAGGGGCTTATTGTCTTTCGAAGAGAACAGCTACTGCAGGGTCATGAGACAATATGAGCGAAAATCAAATAAGATAATAGGAGATATTTTTCAAACAAGAGCAAGAAAAATTTTTCAATTTGAAATTGATCAAGCGTTTAAATATCATCCTCCAATTCCGACGCATTGCGTTATCTCCATGATCATAAAATGAAGTCTGTATTGTTTTTGATGGAAAGCACTTCAAGGGAAAATTTGAAAAGTTACATTAATACCCAGTTTTAAGACAAGTGCTATACTCCAGCAGCAGCGCAAAACTATACTAAAATGCCTACTTGATCTATGGTACGAAGTACTTTGTCTAAAATAAAAATTCTTCATAGTTCTCAATTGAAAATATGGAGCATATATAAGCAGTAAGATTAAAGTTAACCTTAGTGTTGGAAGCATTCCATCCAACACGCATAAAGGACGTTGACCCTCGGCCACCCGCACAACAGCAGGGCATGCTCAACATTTAAATTGCTAAAAAATAAATCCTCCTTCCGTGACAAAATAAATTAACACGTGCAACTTTTGATTAAGTTGCTATTATTTCAGATTCGCAGAAAAAGGCATAAAAGTACAATCAGTAGTCTGCTAAAAATCAGCGTTGAAGCGAAGCGTTTTCTTCGGAGAATGTCAGCCTGAAGTGCTCGCATGTTAGCTCCTACATACTAGAAAAATAAAATATTGACGCTTCGCATTACAATTGTATAGCGAGCATAGCATAAATGTTTGGTAAAAACCAAAGTATAAATAAACTGAAAATTGAAAATAGTTAAATTTAACAATAACAGAAGGGTTCGTTTTCGAAAGAGTTAAGATTTGATAGCTAACCACAAGAGCAGTTACGAGTAATTTTTTTAGCTGCAGAACAATTAGTCACACACAGCAATTCTTAAAAAATCAACAAGGCTTTAACGAAAAGAGTGAAGGGAAGACAAAAATAATTCTCTTAACAGGGCCACTCCAGCAATCTAGAAACACGTAAAAAAACGAGGGTGCTTCATACGTTACAATCATTCTGATTTCGAGCACAAAACTTCATATTTACGACGGTTTTCAATTGTTCAATCCCTGTTTCCATTACGTTTATCAAATCAAACAGCTTTTGAAGATCATCAAGTTTCCTATTCTAATAAATTTAAACTTTATCAAGAGCCTCCAGTTGGCAACAAATGGCTCAAAACATTCTCACCTTTTCGAAAGAGTTAAAACTCTCAAAACGTTCAAATCCACTCTCAACATTAATTGATATAGCGCTTACTTTCTACACTGTATACAAGTATTTTCATCATAATAGAAGATTTTTTTCATACAGGAGCGAGAGAAATGATTCAATTTGAAATTAATCTTGCTTTGAATGTCGTTCTCAAATTACGACGCATTGCGTTATCTCCATGAACTGGAATTGAACAACTCGTCGCCCAGCTCTGTAGAGATGAATTTCTTTCAATATAGCGATGATATCCCGCTACAGATCATTCGAGCACCAGGATAATTTCATGTCCCGCACGTTTGCTACTGATGAACACATTCTCACTGCGGACGTCGGCAAATGATAATTTTGAATCTCCCATACACACCTTAGTTAATGAAAATCTTATCAGCTCGAACATTAATCACTCTGGCTTGAAAAGTCGATACGTGCTATTATCTAATTAGTTACTTTAGCTCAATGGCAATTGATACCCGGCTTTAAACTTTAAAACTTGATGTGACAAATGAAGAAACGATACTTCAAAAGCAAATTTGTCAAATATTTCCCTGATGCGTTTTCAGGAATGCTTTGCAAAAATAATAAAATTGGACAAAATTTGTCCGTAGAAATTTAATAATTTCCTATAAAAAAACTCATCTGAAAGAAAAACCTCAAGAACTTCTGTACGGACAAAATTCTACCAAAACAAGAAGGTTGAAGGTCTCAGCATAGATAAAAATCATGCTACGATTTTCAATTGTTATTCAAGCTTTTTCTACGCAAAAAATAAACAAAACTAAGAACTTACCCAACGCCCTACAAAAAAAAACTCGAAACAATTCGGTATCCTTCAGCAGGAAGCAAACAGATTTTCACAGGAGACACCAGTTTCCTGAAAGCAATATCACGTTCGTCACAACCTACAGAACTCTGAGAAGCAGCAACACAAAATGTAGCCCGACCACTAGAGTTTCCTGAAGCACGGGGGCCCACAGCCCCGGCAGAGCCGCCCTCAGAGTTCATCGTCAGTGTCGTCATCATCGTCTTCGCTGTGGGGTTCCCGAGCAGGTCGCTCGTCTCGCTGTGCGCCCCTCATCTGGTTGAGGCTGGTCAGCACGCGGATCATGAAGGTGGCGGGCACTGTGATGGTGTCCCGAGTCTCTTCCAGCAGCACCTCGTTGCATTGCATGATCTGCCAAGCCATTACTTTATGAAGGAGCTTTGAAATTAATCCTATATTTATTCACCCCAGAAAAAATGATATTCAACTATCGGTTATGGACATTTTCAAATTATTTTATAAATTTTGTGTTAATGGTCGATTTTTTTCTTGAAGTTCCAACTCAAGTTGAAGGCCAAGAAAAGTAAAAGATGGTCCGATAACCTAATAAGCCCTAGCACGAAAAGAACGAAGCTACAAATTTTTAAATGAAATGAAACTAGCAATACAGAAAACTGACGTATCTCTGCGAAGAAAGATTAACTAGAAGGAAAAGTATTGAGGCTTAAAATTGGTGCCTCCCTGAAAATTATCATTCACAGGGCTGCATGCTACACGGTTGAATTTTAAATAAAAAGCTCGAATTGAAGCATCATTTTAACAGAAGAGTTAGTTTCTCAAAGACGCCATGACAACACCCAACTACAGTCCCTAATTCTACTTGCAATCAAACGCACTTGCTTAATCTAAATCCAGATGTTTATGCAGCGTTCGTAACATTAACAGGGGCCCGATATTGCCGGCGTTTTCAATGACATCAACAAACGTCGGAAAACCCATCAGGAGAAAAAGATTGGTGGATAAGTAGCCTGCTATCAAGGGATCATTGTTCTAACTGAAAGAACGCACGCACACACCTCAGCAGCTCTCTCTTCATCAAAAGTGGGCGTTTCCAGCAGCGGCATCCAGAGTTTAACGTTGTAGTCGATGCCGGACGAGGCGAGCAGAGGCAGCGTAGGGTGAGGCTGGAGACAATTGACCACTCTGCGGTCCGCTTCCAGAAGCATCACCAATTTTTGGGTCTTTCGCTCCCACACGAAAATGCGACCGCAGTCAGAGCCAGACATGACGTGATCTCGGCCCCAGAAACAGGCTTCCTTTATCATGGTCCTTGGAAACGAAATGCAGAAGCTCAGACGTATCGAAGGGAAATGCGCAGTTAAATAGTAGTCATAGAGCGACTATTAGTCACAGATTGGACAGGACATTCGCAAGCTGTAATCATGCACTGAAAAAGTAACTTAATTTATTACATACACAACAGTTAAGGTAGTTACTGCTGTTTCTCTAAAACGAAATATATGCAAATAATAAAATTTATGATATTAGGTCTTGAACTCAAGAACTTGAGCCAGCACACGGATCACAGTGTGATGGACCGCGGAAGAGACATTGAATAAGTGTTTTTCATTAAAATTTGTTACTAGATTAAATTCCACCCGAACCTTGTCAGTTTCACAGATTGGGAGGATTCAATAAAATTTTTATGAACTTTCCAGAAAAAGTAGTTACTGAAAAGCATCACAATTGAGACTGAGTTTGGACTTGAATTTACTATTTATAGATGTGAACATTCATACTCGTAGTGCTCAAATTGTTCGCTTGTGACACTCGTAGCCTATTTACTGGGACAATATACGTAAAATTCGCAGGACGAACTCGATCATGTAGACCGTTTTAGATAACACTCCCTGGATCCAAAATTTTAATGAAAAGGAGCCTCATTTATGCTACGCCCACACACAAGTTTGATTGTACTCATTTGAAGAACATCAACGATAACACCACAATACGTTGTAATTTTGAAGAACATGATTCCTTCTTCTTAATAAGGGTCTAACAACTTTACATGTCCCCCAATGATACGTAATTCTTATTCTAATCATCAAATCACAAACTACTGACTATAGTAACGCCTGACATTGTTTGTATATCTTCGTTTAGATAGAAACAGAAAATTTAAAACTGCACGTAAAATTAGTCTGTTTGACTAACGCTTCTTTGAAGTTCACTACTGAGTGGCAGTTCTTTCCTTCTTCTGACTAGGTGGCAAGCTGTTGTGATAACAATAGAAGTAGGGAATTTTTCTAAATGCGAATGATCATTAAGAAATTAAAAAACGAAGAAAGCCCTAAGCGTTGGAATCTTATTTAATGAAAATTTCACTAAATATGAATATAAAATAACTACATAACGTCAGCTCTATAAATTAAACTTACAAGTAAAAAATTCTGACGTGAAAGGGGTGTAGCCTGGTAATTTCTACCTAAGGAGGTATATTGCAACCTGGCCCACAAACCTGGAGTTGCGGTGGCCGACGTAAGTGCGCGTGTGCTTCGCGTGGGGCACCAGAGTGTCTGGAGGGCCGTCCACGCGCATCGCGGCCTCTTCCTTCATCTTCTTCACATGGTTCTGCAAGGCTCGAGCCACGCGACTGCGTGCACTACCGCAAAAAAAGAAAACTTTTTAGATTAAGCATGTAAATTATGTTGGTGGGTTTGATTAAATAGCACTAAAACAGATAAAATTATATAAGTTAGTTTGAGCATTTTTAAACCACAACGAGGGTGTTCCAAAACGAAGGCACCAGGAAGTCTGGAATTCATGGAACAGGGAATTTATTCACAAGGTGTGTATAAATCTTGCTCATCGAAACAGTAAGTTGAGAAGTGAGTTTATGAAACAAGACAAAATTTGAAGTAGAAAGTAGCAGGTACTGAAAAACAGGATAGCAGTGAACCGGAAAAAGGTGGTCGGTAACAAAAGAACAAAATCTTATTTCATTTCTACAACAGGCTTACTCAACCTTCAGCTTAGTACCTCACATTTTCCCCCTGGGAGCACTAAATCCTACAGGCACAATAGTTGCATCTCTTTGAGGGCAACAGGGAAATGGAGAAGCAACGTTCAGTCATTTTTTCCACAGGAAACTTGCTGAAAAAAGAATGGGCCACATAAACTATTTTTCTAGTGAGTTTGCTTTTGGCCTGTTTCTTTGAATAACAGAACAGAGCTACACGATACAATTTAAAATATAAGAATAAAAGGAAACAAATGGCGTGAGCAAAAAGGACGCAAGAACTTAATTGAATTTATGTTTTTGCTATATTGAGATAATTTGACCCTTAATAAGAAGGTACTCATTAGTTCAGTTTTGTTCATTGAGTCAACACGTTCCCACTGAAGGAACCTAACTTCGTCAGCAACATAACCAAATCCCCATACTCTGGGTTACCTCATGAAGAAATTTTAAATGTTCCTACCAAATGTTGTGTTTCCTCCGATTAGACTTGGTGTGTTAGTTTGAGCCACTCTAACAACATTAAATGTGTTCTCAAGAAAAGGAAAGAAAAGAGCACCATTTACTATGAGTTTTAAAAAATTGAGAGTACTCACACAATAACACAAGTAAGGAATGAAGAGAACCAAAAAACCAAGAAGGGATCGCAAAGAAGGCATGCAAAATCAAAGACGCAAAGTGGGCACTATAGATAAAAATCCCGAAAGCCTATCTATGGCAGAAGTAACCTAACAGTATCCCCTCTTGGGTCGTCAACCCCTAAAGCATTGGATTGACTAACCTAACGCAAACCTATTACTTATCTCATGCCTGCTAAGTAGTACTGTTACCTCATTACCACCTGCAACTGCGCACACCGTCCACAAAGCTATTGCTTATCTCATGCCTGCTAAGGAGTAACATAACCTCATTCCCACCTGCAACTGCGCACACCTCACACCGTCTGCATAACCCACCTTAGCTTTGGGGAGCGGTTGACGGTTTCCTCGTCACTCGAATCTTAAAAAAAAAGTAGAGATCATTTGGTAGCAATAAAAAATGGTTGGTACAGCGTTGACTAGAAGTAAAATATGGTGAGATGTTCTAAAACCACAAACGACTTCTCTGCATAAACAATTTTTATCTAATGAAAATCAAGAACTCGAAAGAGAATAAAGAGCATTCAGTTTAACCTCTTTGCTCAAAAATATCACATGAAAAGCATTTATATTCTACCAAATTTAAAATAGACAGAAACATAATCCTAGACTAGAAGACCCAGTTCTCGACACACTTTGCGCCCACTACAGTACTTCAGGGTGTAATTAAGATATGCTACTAACTTAGCATCCGGTGACTGAAGTTACGATGAAGGAGACAAGAAGCAACTTGCACGGCAAGGTCGCTCCATGTGTCACAAGTTAACACTCTTTAAGGATAAATTTCTGGCTTTCGTGTCAGAAATTCCAAGAACTTTGTAAGAGGAAGTTTATAGCGTTTCTCAAAGACATTTTAGGACTATCTCGTGCAAATTTACGATCATACAATTATAATTTAGTATTACGTATAATCCCTGTCAATTGGAAAGAAAATAATTAAAAATGAGTGGAAATTTCAAACACTCTTCAAGAGAATAAGCTCATAATACACTATTCCCATTGAAGAGAGAAACAATATCCATTAAATACAATATTTAAGCTACATTCAAACAACCTCAACCAAACTATGTACCACTATGTTAAAATAACATTTATGCAAAATCAGTGTACTTTCGAAGGTTCCTCTACGTTTATTTAGATTCAACTTTAAAGATGTATAACAGATGCTGGGTCTTGCCCCACGGCATCACCCCCAGAAAGAAGTAGCCAAAACTTCATCCAATTTCTTAGTCGCGAAACATCCGAAATCAAAGGCGTAATTTGGAACCAACCTTCCGTGTCCGGGGAGCGGGACCTCCGTGTGGACGCGGAGGTCTCCAGAGGGCGCTGCTGGCCGCAACCCGACGTGCTGGGGGCGCTCTCTGAAACATTTAAACAATTTAAACAATTCGAACACTTTGACTGCTGAAGGTTACACTGAAGTTTAATTTTCAACTCAAATTTAAAGTCGATTGTAGTAGGTAACGTTGAAAATAGTAACACTAACTGGATCGTGCCTTTAATTAGTTTTCATTATGCATTTATGAAAATTGAGTCTGTGATTACTAGTCGATCAGCAGCATTATGAAAACTCCTTCCGTGTGCCACCGGTGGCTTTCGCCGCAGTCAAAGTGTTGAACAATTCAAACAATTTTAAACAATTTTTATCAATTCAAATAATTTTAATCAACTCAAACAATGTAAACAATTCATTACCATTAGCGATACTTCAGTAGATCGTTTCTCGTATAGTACAATTTTAAGACAAATTGTACCAGGAGCTTTGATAGGATCGTCATCGAGTTCTTTGACACGCACTGCATTGCATTACGAGATAATTTATTCCCAGTTCAGCCAGTACATACAGAGTGAGGTTAGGGTCCTCTTGTCCTCTTGTTAGGGTACGTTGCAAGAAGACGGGGCACCAACATTAGCCCATCATCACACGCGGCCATTTTTGGCCACAGTCAACCCCAAGATTTCCTAAGTATCCCACCATAGCAGAAATACTCAACACTTAAAATAGTATGGAGAGCAAATTATTTATAATAATAAGCAAGAGAAGTAACGTTACAGATTTGAAGTTGCTTACCTTTCATTTTGAGAGCGAAAATTGAGTATCAGTTTTACTCTAGGCCCATTCAGGTATTTCCCTTGCATTTTAAAATCGTGAGAGCAAAGAGTTGACGCAAAACCAAAAGTACATGGAACTCTAGTCTAGTTGAATCAAATTACTTAAACGATAGGACTTGCTGTTTATGTTGACCGTTGTCGAGATTAGAACTATTTTCTTCCGCATGTTAGTAACGTAATTTAGAAATCACCATTCGAACCCGAAGCCTTCGAAGAAAAAGCAAAAAAATTAAATTCAAATAAACTATCAGAAATTAGAATTTAGAACAAATATATATAATTATGCCCATATTCTCTACCTGGAAGATTCAGATATTAAAATGATAACAACCATTAGGATACACAAAAAGTTATTTGTATATTAATTTATCATCTTGATAATTAGGATGCAAAAATACATCCCTTAATATGAAGACCCACTAGATGAAGATAAAACTTAAACCAACATCAGGTTCTTTTTTTAAAAACTAAAAAATAGGAAATGAATGACGAAACTACTACGCTCGACAATTGGTTGAGAAACGACAAGCGCTTGTAAAATGCTAAAAAAGTAGGAAGAAAAGACAATAAACACTACACTCACCCATTGCTTCAGGCTGAGCAGCGACCTGCGGTTGTGCAGCTCCACCGGTCGTCACATCTTGCCTGCGACTGCCAGCAATGTCGGTCACGGAAGAGGATTGAGCACCAGTTTGATTTTCATTATTATTCCCACATTCAGGAGATGGAGATATGGTACCTGCAGAAGATTCCAAGCTCGACACAATACTTCCAGTTACCTTACAATGACTATCACTAATATCACCCATTTCTTCCTTAACAATACTTTGTTGATCACAACCCGTTTGTGGACTAGATTCATCACATGGATAAGCATCACTCATCAATGGTTGTTCCGAGTGAGCAACGCAGCTTTGTTGAACATTTGAGGTGGCATCATCTTGTGAACCATCTGCAAGTGCTCTGGTCTCCGTGTCCGTGTTGGATATAGAGGTGGCTGGGTCGCTGTCACTCTGAAGTGACAATTGGGAATTGGAGTGGTGACTTGGAGGTAAATATGGGGAGATATCGGGGTAAAATAAAGGCGGAGCGTACTCCGGTTTCCGCAGAGTGATCAAGCCGGAAGATGGACCAGCTTCTGAATATGACAAAGACACAGTTGGCTCCACGTGATGCCTGCAATGGACGACAATGGAGAGGAATCAAGTTTTTGTAAAAAGCAGCACACGCTTTACCGGTAGGTTTGACCATGTTCATTGCTATTATAGACTTTTGTAACACGCAACACAAGTAACGCATGAAATCGAAGTTTACTACAATTCAGTTGCTTTTATAAAAAATCCATGCTTTATAGGTTTGTTTTAAAATATTAGAGTTCTAATTTCATTCGAAATCAATGAATGTTTATTTTAAGAGAGACTATATTCTGTAACTGATTTGATTATCCTCCCATACAAGAATCTAAAGAAGGAAATTTAATTCTCATATTAATGACAGTGACATAAATTATACCCAAATCTAATCAAGACCGCTATACTCTATCAAATATCTAGCCAGCAATAAAGAACTCTTACTGTTAAAAAGTGAATAAGTTTGACGAGTTTTGTAGGTGAAATCAGAACTAACCTATTGACGAAATCTTGCCGCATGTCCTGGAACGTTTCTTGTATGGATGAGATGCTCCTGCTCTCGGGAGAGGTAGAATATTTACCCTCATGCCCGGATACGTCGCCCTGAATCTCGCGGCCATAGCCACTTTTTGTGGTAGTGCTGGAGTCAGCCATGATGCCAGGAACCAAATTTTGATCGTTTTTAAGAGACTCTTCTTTACCAGTACTTTCTGATTTTTCTTCGTTGTCGATAATGCTGATACTACTTTCATCGATGTTGTCATTTGATTTACTTCTAGTCTTGATTTCCGTTGTCTTAGGATTGGTATTGTCTTTGCTGGGAGAAGGGAGTGCAACAGCCACTGTGTCGTCAGATGCATACTGCTGATGATGGTGACATTCACCACTGCTCACAGAAGTGATGGCAGAAGGTGATTGACAACAAGAGTCAGTTGATGTGACTGGAATCGTAGGTAAATCATTAGAACTTGAAAACTGATGACTTGACGATGAAGTTATTCCTTCAACAGACTTAGAAGGAGGCGAAATGTCAGAGGTAGAAGGTTCGTTAGAAGACAACAACACGGGAGAATTGGAGTTGACAGTAGAAGTAGGTGGGTGACCAGCAGTTGATTCAAGTACAGGATTCTCTGAATAGCTAGAGGAACAAGTACTTAATGGCGCAGAAATAGGATCGGTAGCTGAAGAAGAAATAGGCAAAGATGTTGTAGACGCCTCCACAGTATACACCGTAGGATCTGAAGCAGCGGTCGATGTATCTTGAGCAGATTCAGAAGCAGGTGCTAAATTTATAGCTGTAGATGTTTGTGCCTCCAGTTCCCGAGCATTTACAGACCCAGTAGTGGAAGGAGCTGAAGTAGACACAACTACTTGAGAACAAACCGACGACGACTCTACAACAGATGCTGAAGTTACAGCACCGGCAACTCCAGAGGAGATTCCGGGAGCCGTTTCTGGAGGTGGTGGCGGTGGCGGGGCAGGCGGCCTCAGAGGAGCAGGGGCAGGCAGCCTCAGAGGAGCAGAGGCAGGGGCGGGCATGCGCAGAGGGGTTGGCTGCGAGGACGGAGGCGGGTTGCTGGTGAGCATCCTGGACAGCATGCTGGACATGCGCTGCATCAGAGCGCTTTGCAGCGTAGGCCGTGCCTGGCCAAGCGTGCCTGCCACCAAATAAATTATTTAAAAGCTCGACTTCATGATGACAACCGAACTTCATGCTCTGCACATAATTTTTCTCACTCTAAATTAATACATTAGTTAATCTAAGGGTCCTTTTCATCGCAAAGATATTTTTACTGAGGAGAAACGAACCATTTAGCATTGGCTGTAGAGAATGTAGAAGAACAAAATGTGTTCCCGCACAGGATACACTGCGCATAGAAACTGCAAGTTAGGGAGCAAGAGGAAGAAATACAATGAAGAAATGGCAAAGAAAGTATGAAAACTGAAAGAATCAAAATGAGTACAAACAACAGAAGTCCCGAAGGCTTCTCGTGCAGCTAAGGTAACCCAACAGTCTCTCTCCAAAAGGCGTGAGTCCGCATAGGATAAACAAATCTTAACCTAAACCTATTGCCTATCCTATGGTCTCTGAGGGGTCAATGGCCATATGATTGCCTCGGCTTGTGACTACAAAACATCGTATCCATTAGTTACTTGCTATAAAATAATAATAAATATATATTATAAATATATATCATTCCTCAACACTCGAACATAAATTAACATTTACCCAATATTTAACTGAAACCAAATTAACATTTATAGAAATAAATCCATACCATTAATACCTAACATGCGCACGCGAATGTGTCGCCCAATGCAACATGCAACCACGCACAATTTCATCTTACTGACAAACAAACACTAGCTGATGAAAACCTTACGGTTTAGTCAACACCAGCTAAAGTGAATTCGTTCTCACACAACCACACAACACCGCAATGCAGCGAGACCTGCCCTCACAACCACACAACACCGCGATGCAGCAAGACCTGCCCTCACAACCACACAACACCGCGATGCAGCGAGACCTGCCCTCACAACCACACAACACCGCAAGACCTGCCCTCACAACCACACAATGCAGCAAGACCTGCCCTCACAACCACACAACACTGCAATGCAGCGAGACCTGCCCTCACAACCACACAACACCGCAATGCAGCGAGACCTGCCCTCACAACCACACAACACCGCGATGCAGCGAGACCTGCCCTCACAACACCGCGAGACCTGCCCTCAAAACCACACAACACCTGCAGGGTTCGGCAGAGCTCCCCCCACGCTAGGCATGCGCTCAGGGCGGGCCTGGGGTCCCGTGTCGGACCAGTCTCCCCTCAGCCGCAGCCGCTTCATCATTGAGGAGAAGCCACCGCCCTCTCCCTCTTCTGCCGTCGCATCCGCAGGCTTCTCTCGGTCTGGGCTCAGGCGCTCGCACTGGCATGTCTGCACGCACATAGATTCAAATGAAACACACGTGCAGTTTTACTGTGTGTACATAGACTCAAATGAAACACGTGCAGTTTTACTGTGTGTACATAGACTCAAATGAAACACACGTGCAGTTTTACTGTGTGTGTACATAGACTCAAATGAAACACGTGTGGTTTTACCGTTTCTAGTCTGTCTTCTTCTAGAACAGTTCATGAACATGAAGTTTCTTCATTCATAGAATAATATCTACAAATAATATGTTTTGGGGTCCAACATATGGTACTCTATTTGCATAGAAATATGTACTTGCATATTATCATCTGGGAATAAAAAATGTGGATAAATTAAAAAGAACTTCACACTTTCATATGAGTGCTTATGTTTAGGAAAATTAACTCCTATGTAAATGCAACACTTTTAACATAAGCTCTAAAAAGACAAATTGTTGCTGCAGAGCTTTAATTTTCATCCCATACAACATGAAGCTGTCACATCTAAATTATTCCTTTTTTTAAAAGCATCATTAACACATTAAGTGCAACGTGACCCACCGGTGGTCATTGAGGGGATTTTCATAGTACTGCTGACCGACCAGCAGTCACTGACTAAATTTTCATAAATGCTTGATGAAGGCCAAGTGAGAGCATGATCCAGTTTATTTTTGCGATTTTCAAATTTCTTTCTACAATTGACTCTAAATTTGAGTTTGATAAAGAACTTTAGTTTAACCCGCCGCACTTAACGTGTTAATTCCTATTGAAAAAAGACTTTCAATGAATTCAGTTCCCAATGAAAAAAGCAAAACAAAGAACATCAGTTCCAATCAATCCTACTAAAGAAAATAGGACTGCAAAGTATTCATTTCTACAGAAAGAGCAAACAGAGAATATCAACTCCTATTAAAGAATGATAATACCTAATAAAATGAGACTTCTAAAGAATTCATTCACAAACAACACGCAATGCACTGAACACTACCTCCTAATTTTGAATCTCTATTGAAACAAAACTTCCAATAAATTTATTTCAAAAGAAAACAGTCAATGAACTCGGATTCTCAGCATTAATCCTTTCAAGAATCTATGATCAATTATAATAAAGATTCAACTATAATGAATCAATAAAAAAAACTAATTGCAGAAACACAAAGCACGTTTACACATCCCACCTGCGTGTCAAAAAGGTAGAGATGGGCAGAGGAGTAGCTGGCGAGGATGTGGGAGGCGAGCTCATCGTACCTCAGGCAGGTGATGCGCTGGTGCCGTCCTCTCAGCTCTGCAGGGCGCATGCGCAGCATCACCGCCCTCCAGCTCTCCTCCCACCACCCTGTAATGTGAGGAATCAACCTAATGCCACACCAACTCGGATTACTTTGGCTGTGATAACAGCACAAAGAGAAATCACCACAAAAAGGTTCAACTAAACATATTACTCGTAGGTTAAGATTTTCAAAATGAATTTTTATTATATAAGAAAGTTTTAGCCTCCCTTTACGAAAACAAAGATGTTCAAAGAGAGGAAGGATGATGGCACCATTTAGTATGGAGTTAAGGGAACGTGGAATCTAGTGATGTACCGATACCATTTTTTTGACCGATACCGATACCCATTTTTGGCCGATACCGATACTCCGATACTTGGAAATACCGATACTTTGACCGATACTACTACCGATACCGATACCGATACTATGAAAATTATGTTAAAATAAAATCAGTATAAGCCCTACATGGGTGTTATAATAAAATTATTCACTAATTTAACTAATAATATAACAATACTGACAATAAAGTTTCTGATTATGAATAATAAAACTGCTCTTGCTCTGTTAACTATATTGTTAAAAAAACGAAATGAAATCCATTCGATAGATACGTGTTTCTAATCGTATTGCAACGTAATGTAGACTAGCTCTAATAGTAACTGGTTCCAAAAGTGGACCAAAACAATCGAACGAGGTTTGAACAAAATTTCAACTAGGTTTGGACGAATAGGTTTGAACGAAACTTCTACTAGGTTTGGACGAAACTTCAACTAGGTTTGGACGAAACTTCGACCAGGCTTGGACGAAATTTCGACTAGGTTTGGACAAAACTTCAACTAGGTTTGAACAAAACTTCAACTAGGTTTGGACGAAACTTCGACTAGGTTTGGACGAAACTTCAACTAGGTTTGGACGAAACTTCAACTAGGTTTGGACAAAACTTCAACTAGGTTTAGACGAAACTTCGACTAGGCTTAGACGAAACTTCGACTAGGCTTGGACGAAATTTCGACTAGGTTTGGACGAAACTTCAACGAGTCGTT
>JACJUY010007926.1:29294-40785 GCA_014220935.1 Platorchestia sp. MABIK
TTCATGATTTATGACTTTTATTTTTATGATAAAATACGTATTATAGGAAAGTATCGGTAAAGTATCGGCCGGATTTTGCCGATACCGATACCAGTAAAATGACCGATACTTGCCGATACCGATACCGATACATCGGTACATCACTAGACTGGAATCTATGCACAAAGTGCATAAAAGCAGCAAGCTAAGAAAGAAGCTCATGAAACAAGAAAAAAGTTAAAGAAGAAAGTAGAAGGTGGTGAAAAAAAAGACAGCATTGAACCAAAAAATGTGGTCCTTAACATAGCAAAAAACATTTTATTTCAACAAAAAGAAGGCCTACCTAAAAAAAAAAAACATTTCAAACATCAGCCACACTTCACCAAATGAAAAAAGAGATCATCATTTCAAAGATGGGCTCGAAATTTAACGCGACTCTCAGCTCGGGTCCTTAAACAACTCCCCCCTGGGAGCGCTAATTCCCATAGATACAATAGTTGTATCCATCTGAGGGGTAAATTGTGAAGGGATGCTCCTATGTAGTCTGTCACACTAAGCAGACTACAAATAAACAGGTTTTTTACAACTAGGATTTTAGACATGAACTTTTGCTACAACTTTTTCCAAGCTCATAAAATCGTTAAACATGCAAAAAATTCAAAAGAAATGAAATAGAATAATTTTTTTGTACACAAATATTGTACATATACTAGCGATTCTAGAGAAACTTTACCCTCATTTAATTAAGGGGTTTCTCTCTATTTCTGCATTCCATAATTATAATAGAAGTGCTCTGAGATGGAACCTAGCAGTTTAAGATTTTCAGATTATCAAAAAATTTGTTCTTGTATCATACTATACAATAACTTTACAATTATTTGTAAAAACTAAGATTTTACATTTGGATTGTTTAAATCACATTGAATTTGCAACTGACCACATTTAAGAGAATATGCACTCACCATCAACTCTTATCATGCGCCTGTCGTAGACCCTGATCTTGGAATCGATGGTGCCGACAGCCATCTCATAAGGCCTGATTGGGTTCACGCATAGAGCAGTCACAGAGCAGCCCATATCCAAGAGCACATTCTGGTGGTAGTCAAAATACTATCAATTGAATTGCAAGGTACATTTAAAGAGACATGGAATGTCAGGGGTCAAAATCTCACTGATACTCAAAGTTACGTGGAAATGAATGTGCCTTATGTGGAAAAAATATTTGCTAAGACAGGGACAAATAGAGGTGCATCTCAGTTTATAATAATGTACAAGCCACGAACATATCCTTCCATGCTGGTTCACACATGAGCATTTTATTTATATAAATAAAGGATGATTACACTAGCTTCTTGAAATTTAGGGTCTTCTACTCCTACAACAACACAGGGAGAAGTACTTTTTACTAGGAATCAAATTAGGGAAGAAGATACTCGTAAAAGTTGGAGAGGAGAGAAGCGGGTAATGAAAAACATAACAGCGAACCAAAAAAAGGCCGTTCATAACAAATAAACAACCCATTCTATTTCAACAAGAAGAAACTCTACTTAACTTTCAAGTCAAGACTTCATATTTTCCTTCCGGAACCACTAATTGCAATAAATACAATAGTTTGTATCAGCTGAAGTGTGATAGCGTGCATATAAAGACAGAGAGGCAGCACATCAGGAAAGAAGAAAGAAACATTAGGGGAAAAGCAAAGAAAGATTACAAAAAATAGAGAAAATACTAGGAGAGAAGGAAAGAAAAATCATTAAAGTGTGAGGAACCGCTCAAATAGTAAGACGGCAGGTTGAACAGAATGGACACTGACCTCCCTGCATTTCTCCTTGCCACAGCTTGTCCCATCCCTGAGGTCAAACCACCTGACGGTGCTGTCCTCCCCGCACGTGAGGAAACAGTGGCTGTCTCCGGGCACCGTGACCACGTCGTACACTGAGCTGTTGTGGCACCGGAAACGGCAGTCCTGCGTCTCAGACACACGCTCCAAATCTGTAATGCCGTCAAGTGAATACAAATTTAAAATATTCTGACATGCAATGATACCTTGACAGAAACATCAATGACTATGTTAGAATTAGTTTATACCTCCAACAATAATCCATGAATGTCAATTTTGTGTCGATGCTTTTCCTTGAGTGTCCGATTTAAATAGTTAAACTAGTGACCTAAAACTTAACATCTGACCTGCTATTGTGTTCAGCAAATAAAACTGCAATATATCGTGATTTTCCTTACTATATGAAGAGATTAATTGTAACAGAGGCAAAGTATATTACACAAAGTTTCTTTGTTCTCTTCCTGATTACACTGGGGACAAGAAATTACCATTGGTCAGTCACATTGAGGCCTTGCACTGGAGAAGCTCAGCTGTTAGAGAGATTTTTTTCCCACAATTCTTTAATATAATGAAGATACAAAGCAATCTAAATACCTTACTTCAGGCAAACAAAAGAAACACTATGATGCTGATGAGCAGGGATTACCTACCAGTATAGATAATGGTTCCATCTCCAGCACAGGATACAATTTTCTCATTACTACAGCCAGGCAGGAACTTGGCACTGAAGATGTTGGACCGGTGTGAAGTGACCACACTGCATACCTTCTTGTTCATGAATGGATTGCTGGAAAGAGAAAAAATTTTTTTTCCACTTAAAGGTATAAGATACCATACTGTTTGAAACAGTTGTAAACATCAAAAGCTAGAAATGGAACACTTACAAATTTTAATTAATGTTATAATTCAAGTTGCTCAACTATATCTGAATAAAAACTAAGCAGTACCAGAATCAATGTCTGGTAATGCAATTGCCAATTCTTAGCAACTCTTATAATCTATGTTAAAGAATACTATAATTGAAGTGAAACAAAGCCAAGACCCCAAGGAAATGATTCTTGAAAGTAACCACTAAAGTATGAGCATATTTTTGCTGCAGAAACTATAAGCAAATTTAGTGCTTACAGTAACAAAGCAATAACAATGGCCAAGTGGCAAAACCTGAAATGTACCAATTTCTAGAACAGTTGGAGATACAGAACCAAAAGACTACAATTTTTGTCATTACTCGTATCTAGAATATTTTAGTAGAAGTTTACAAAGACCATAGAAGTGATATCTTCAACATTTGCATTCACAAATTTAACTACCTACAAGCTACAAACCTTATGACAAGACAGCGATCATCAGAACCAGACAGGAGATATTGACCAGTGTCATCCCACACAACCGTGTTGACGCAGCCAGAATGAACATCCATGGTTCGCCATAATGACAGGCGCTGTATCAAGCTAGTACTTCCTGATTGAGAAAAATAAATTTATTTATAGTACGTAACTTTAAGCAATGAATCACTCGATGAAGATATACTGTTCACAAGCAATTGTTACATATGAAATTTTTACATTCATTAAATTTCAGATAAGTGTACAATTATCCATAACCTTTAATATTTTTTTTAAATATGATACATTCAAAGAAAGAAATAGCAGTTCAAGATTTACAACAATGAATATTAGCAATATCATTAAGTGCAAAACAAATAGAGCTATCTGGAAATTCAGTTTCAAATTAAAAATATTTCAAAAATAAATTTCATGTTCAATAGGGAGAACTGTCCCAAATTTTAGAATTCTTGTACATTGTATCTCCATCAATTTATACTGTTAATTCAATATCAGTGCAAAGTATTAGAATAAGTTTTTACATTCTATTTAATTCAAAATTGAATGGAGGCAAAGCCAAAAAGTTCTTTATATCAAGAATTTTCATTACATCAAAATGTTTCTCATAACAATAGTTCCATTGATATTTTTTCACTGCCAGCTTATATTCCATTTAGAATTATAATATTAGGTAATAAGCACTGAAAATTGTATAAGGAGAAAGAAATATAGTGCCCGCAAAAAAGTACACATTTTCATTGCATTCCCACCATAGGAATAGTGGGCCGAGCTAGGGAGTGACATAGCTCTCACGTGATAGACTGACTTCACGCTTCTCTGCCACAGCAAGCATTAGGGAGGGAAGATCAAATTTATGCGCTCCTGAGTGCCCCACTTTTGCACTTTTTCATCAACTTTGACAGCCTATAACTCCACAACCACTTGCCACAATGGGACAAAATAACTAACAATGGAGGAGAAGACTTGTACAATCACCCTACTGGAGCAGAGGTAGTCTGTGATGCGTGTGGCCGTAGACCTGAAAGTGACAGGGTCGTCTACAACCTAAAGAAGGCAGTCGCCAGCGCCCCACCTGGCAGCATTCCACCACGAAAGAAGGGCTCTGGAGCACCAAGAAAGATCAGCCCACAAACAGACAAAGTGTTGAAGCGTGAGGTGTTAGCTGAACCATCCATTACTGCCGTGGAACTAAAGGAGAAGCACCATTACCTTCTGAAGAAGGTGTCTGTTTGAACAAAGCAATCTATCAATCAACATCGCCTTTAGGTTGTAGACGACCCTTATTGTCACCTACAGGTCTACGGCCACACGTATCACAGACCACCCCTGCTCCAGTAGGGTGATGGCACAAGTCTTCTCCTCCATTGTAAGTTATTTCGTCCCATTATGGCAAGTGGTTGTGGAGTTATAGGCTGTCAAAGTTGGTGAAAAAGTGTACAAGTGGGCACTGAGGAGCGTGTAAATTTGATCCTCTCTCACCAAGCTTTTGAAGCTCCCTGATGCTTGCTGTGGCAGGGAAGCATGAAGTCAGTCTATCACGTGGGTGCTACGTCACTCCCTAGCTCGTTTTACTATTACTATGGCGGAAATGCAATAAAAATTTACATGTTTTGCGTGAGTAAATTTTTATTGCGGCAAAAATTTGTAATTTTTTTTGCGGGCATTGTAGAATGATTTTTTCTTCTGATGATTAAGAACAGTAAATTGAATTTCAGATTAAGAAATGTAAATTAAAAAAGTAAAAAATCACATTTAGTAAATTATTAAAACTAAAATATAATACTTTTCATTGGATTTTGATTACAAGAATAATCAGCAATTTTGTTTTGTTGAAATTTAACCATCTATCAATAATGAATTAATTCCATTGAACACAATAAGCTCATTAGTTGGATCATATTGAAACAATAGAAGCCAAGATATCAATCCAAATTCAGCACAAGATCCACAATCCTATGCTATATACAATTTTAAACTGTCACATCTTCAGAGCCTTGAAATTTAGTGAGATGCCAAAATTTACTCTCAATTCGATCAATGAGAGATCTAACTAATGAATAAAACTTCCTAATATATCCACACCTAGGACTCTCACTGTCAAGTGCTACATTCAAACAAGATGCTCCTTTGCATGACTCCCTAAAGAGAAAATGGGTATGTATTTAGACATTTCATAAGGAGAAATAAATATGTTCATGATCCCTAATGGCATGTAAGGTCTCTGCAGAAAATCAAATGTTTTTCATATATAGACAGAAATGCATGGTATTTGCAAGCATTTTGGTCTACTTTATAATAAATAAGAATTCAACACAACAAGAAAGCTTATGGCAAGTTCCAAATAGAACTTTAAAATAAATAATAGAAAAGGAATAAGTGAGACTACCTTACCTTTGGCCAGGGCATAAACATCTGATGGTGAGCTAGGATTAATATTGCGTTTATTGAGATAATGGAACATGTTGTCCTGTGCTGAAATAAAGAATTAATTCAATGAAAAATATTTTTTACACACAAAAAATATCTAAAGACTTTGGAAGAGTTAGATTATTATAAGGTTATGTGTTGCTAGGTTCTATTCTATCTGCATGTTTTTTCATTCTATATTAATGAAATACGCTAAGCTTTGAATCTAACAATCTTGGTATTTGTTGAGGAGAGAACATTATTTTCTAATTTTTGTTGCTTGAATAATGTTAATTAGATTGAAATAAACAACTTTTCTTCTATGCACTTTCTGTAGCAAATGAAGTTTTCACGAGTTATGCTGGTAGTTAATTACTGCAATTTTAATCTTTCATGAGGGAAAAATCATTGGTGTTTTCTTTCAAAGAAAATTTTGAGGGGGAGGCTCCAAGGTGGAATGAGAATAGTCTATTTAATCTAATAATACCCGCTGTGTTTATATATTTATTTATATATTTATTTGGAGTCCGTTTCTTAAGAAAGAGAGGATGTGTATTTATTTGTCTGGTATCTGTTTTGCTTTTGTCTGAGTTTGCAGTATCATGGATTCTGAATTCCTCAGTGTAACATTAAAAGATTGCCTTTACATGCATTGACATGTTTGACATTTCATCAGGATAGGTTTAGTTTGGACAAGTTTGGTTAGGTTAGGTTAGGATAGGAGACACAAGGTTAGGTTAGGTTAGGTTGGCATAGATTAGGTTATGCTGACGGAACTTTTTCACAGGTCCACCTAGCTTAAGGATGACATTGTCCATGGAATTTCAGCGGAACTTCTTCCATTTCTCTGTTACGCTTATGAAGATAGTTATAATGACCATTTCTGCAAAACAAGCTTCACCAGTGCACAAGTACAAGAATATATTTTATCACTGGTGCTGCTAAGATGGATATGTTTGTTTATAACCCCATCTGGAAAATTTGAATCCCGTCATTTTTGATAGGCCATGCACGCACAATAAGAGGGGTACCTGTCCCTCTGACTGTATGTCCAAAGCCAGCCAAAAGTGTGCGATAAGCGTATCTGTGATACAAGCTTCAACTCTACAATTTCCAGTATATGATTCCTTTAGATATGAATTAGATTAGATATGTATATGAATCCATTAGATTTGAGTAGGAACAAAAATCACGTAAATTCTTAGGAAATAGGAACGTGTGTCACATGATTTGTCAAACATTATTAAACATTTTTGACAGGCCATGTTCACTGAGCCTCATCAGCTCTAAAGAGATTTAATGTGTTTCTTCCTTACGGCCTTTTTCTTGTTTCACCTTCTTTCTTATTTCAAATAAAGAGAGGTGGAGTAGTAATAGATTGTGTCAGCAGTGTGATAGGAGAGTAGAGGAAATAATTAAACATTTTGTGCTGAAATATAGTAAGTTTGAGCAAGAGAGAGAGTGTCATGAATGTGGTGTTTGAGCAGTATGTAGATGAGTGGTATACCAGATGTGCTGAAGATGATTGTGGTATGAGCTGTCTTGCTGGATTGGATCAGGAGTGCAATTTGAGTATCACTGAAGCTATGAAAATTTTTCTTGTACATGCCTGGAGTAAAAGACAGTGACTGGAATGAGCATCATGTAGAGTGGGCTGTAATGACCCACCATGCATGGGGATAGTGTTTTGACATTCTGGTTATCCCAGTGATGCCGTCCTACGGCAGCGTGTGACAAGGATTGGTGGGTACTGAATGATTTATTAAACAAGTCTGGTACATGGGCGCTGAACTCTTTTGTGTGAATGTTGAGGAGGAAATTGTAGACTGTTACAAAGGCCCCAACGCTGTTGACCCTCAAGTTCAAGTTAAAGTTCATCACTGTTCCGATGGCTCTAATGATTATTATTGGAGCTTGAATGATTATTAGGTTACTAGTGTGCACGGCCCGCCAAAAATGACGGGATTCCATAACTTTCTTGAAGAAATTTTTCAGATGTGGATGACAAACAAATATATCCATCCTAACAGCACCCGTGGTAAAAACATTCTTGTACTTATGCCCTGGTGATATCGTATCACAGATACGGTCATTATGACTACCCTTATAAGCATGACAGAGAAATGGAAGGAGCAGACTCCAAACAAATAAACCAAGGGTATTATTAGGTAGTAGCAGGACCCGTGGAAATTCCACTGACAATGTCATCGTTAAGCTAAGTGGACCCGTAAAAAATTCCGTCAACATTCCTTACCTAACCTAACCTATCATGTCCTAACCGAATCTATCCTGATAAAATGTCAAACATTTCAATGCACGCATGGCCATCTTTCAATAGACTGAGGAATTCGGTATCCATGATACCGCAAACTCAGACATCCTAGGTTTCTTAAGAAGCGGACACCAAACAGATATTTAAATAAATATATAAATAAACACACAACGGGTCTTATTAGGTTAGATGTTGGGTTACTTTTGGTTAGGTTAGGTAAAATTAGTTAAGTAACGTCACTGCTATAACTCATTTGGAAATACTCATCTGCAATGGAAAGTATATAGAAGAAAAGTTGTTTAATTCAATCTACAAACAATTATACAAGCAACAAAAATTTAAAATTGATGAGCATCTTCTCTTCAACATTTACCATTATCTCTAAAATCCAACAGTAAAGGTTTACAGTTCAGAAGCAAAACCTTTTCCATATTTTGGTTCAAATATGATCAACTTACAACATATAGAAATACTTAAGAATATCATCAATGTAATTCAGAGATTTAAAAGTTAGTAGTCGAATTTAGCTTTACATAACATCTCATAAATCGCAAGTTTTTAAGTTTAAAAGTAAGTTAAAACACTAAAATGGCATCCAAAAAAGCAGACCTTTTAAATAGTACATATACACTAAAAATAAACTAAAAAACAAGAAAAGTTAGGTTACAGTTGCTTTGGTAATAAAAGCCTACAGGCACCAGAGTTAGTCACTGGAATGAACAATTGGGTATGGAGACAATTTTAATATGAGACCTGCATAAATTTTATACCATATTAATACTTCTAAGCGAATAAACACATAATTCCCATGAGCAGATATTTAATACTAAAAAATAATTTCAACATTTCTGGAATGTTTCTGCTTAATATTTTTGTACTTGAGCATTTATTTATGTCTAATGTTTTTCATTTAAAAACACATTCACAATTATAGCTAGTAACAAGACAGTCACAATAAGACCACATTTATTAGCTACTAACAATATGGCACTCCTGTTTACTCTACTAAAAAACTTTTTATATGAATAGTTTTATATTTCAAAGCTAAATACTCAACTTTGAAAAAAAAGAAAAACTGTTTAGTTTCTAATAGAGTACAAACATGAAATGTTGAGTTGTAAAAAATGATGACAAATGACAAAATTATGGTCTTGAGTAATAACTTCACCCTTTATATTATTGTTGACATTCAATAATATATTGAATTAGGTTAGAGTCTCAGCGCTGGTGGCGATTTTCTCTGTTAGGTATAGAACAAAAAATGGTAAGCACAATACCCCACTCTACCCAGGTGTCTGAAATGGGTTCTGGTCTTTGACCGGGGGAAAGCATCTTGGCGTCCTGGTGTTAGTTATAAGGCATTTGAATAACCAATGTAAAAGGTGATATGTATCATGCTTCAATTGGAAACAAAGCATCCGTAGATGCCGATGTCTGTTTATTGATAATAATTAGATAAATTTCAAGTGGATGGTAACATTTTGCAATTTTTTGTAGCTTTTCTCAATGATAAACTCTCAATATTGAATTTATGCCTTTCACGGAAATTAAAAATTCAGTTCCAAACAATCACTAAAGGAACACATTTAAAAACGTTTTACACGAATGACATTCTGCTTGCTGATGCGTTATTTTAGAGATATAACAATAATTACGTTCAGATAGGAATAACATTATATGGTCGGTTGCTTAGTCGTCGCATTGTTGGGCGACGCCCACTTTTCTGGCGGGACACGCCCACTTCTTGGCGGAAAATTAACGCGGCTTGGTTAGGGTAAGTTGAGGTAAGCCATTTTAGGTTGGTTTATTTAACTAACCTACCATAACCTACCATAACCTCACCTATCATTACATTAATACCGTATTACAGCATATTTACGTGTCCGTTCCTTCACTTTTATATATGACGTTCTTATAACTTCAAAGTTGAATAACTCAAAAATAACGCAACAGCAAGCAGAATGTCATTCGTGTAAAACCTTTGTAAATGTGTTCCTTCAGTGATTCTTTTGAACGGAATTTTTAATTTCCGTGAAAGGCCTCAATTCAATATTGACCTGAACTTCATAACTGTGCAACATAAGCAGGTTACCTACTATGGCAATGCAGATGTCATATTATGCTGAGATTTCTAGATTTAAGACAATAAACTTATTTACAAAAATCAATGACAGAAAATAACCTTTAGCACGCGGGTGAAAAAGAAGAACAAACAAAAATAAAAAATTCTTTGATTTTCATCAAGATCCAGGTATTAATTTTGGCCTCATCTTATAAGGCAAACGTAAGTCCCTAGTACGTATAAAGGTTTAATACAGTATTGAATGAAATTAGAAATTTATTTTTCCCCACATCAAATGTGAACTTGTTTATCAGCGTGAAGTTGTGTTACATTTCAATTGTAAAAATGTTATGAAAAAACTTCCACAACCTTACATCAACCTAACATGAAAGAAGCAAGAAAAAGGAAGAAAAACAGTTTGTTCCAAAAAGTTAATACATTAGATGCATAACATATTGCATTTTAAAAATTTCCTAATGTCCTTATTTAATAGACAACCTTACTAGGCGAATACAATTGAGATCAAGATAAAGTTGTCGCTTTAAAAAAAGATCTTATGAGTCAAATTCAACACTCACAATGCAACTTTGTCTGAAATTTAATTCTGACCCAGAACCCATCTTATAAATGGAGTTGACAGATGAAGTACTGCAATGAGGGCTTAAAATATCCGTGAAGTAAAGCGACTTGAGCAATTTCGTTTGGGTTTTTCAGAGCGTTTCGTACTACATTGCAGAACACAGAAAGGGCTCTTTAAAAATTAATACGTACACGACGTACGCTTGCATATTTTTAAGAAAAACGATCAATTGCATGACCTCCTGTTGACCCTTAGATTCACACAGTTGAATATAACATAATCTAACTCTCCTGAATACTTTCTACTCTTAAAGAGGCTGAATGTTTTCAATTTATAATTTTGTATTTTAAAATAACATTGCATCATTTGCACGTTCATATCTACGTTAGCATGTTATTTTGCTGAGTAAGTGCGGTTTATTCTGATTCACAAAATATTTTGTAACTTTTTGGCTAACTGTTGTAACTTTTTTTAATGAAAAACTTAGTAACTATGCAGAAAAACGATGTACCTTTTTACATAGGTGAGTAATTTTTTATCATAAACTATAAAATTATGTAGATTGCGAGAGAAAAAATGTATACGACTTGAAGTTAGAGTATTTCTGTTATATAATACCCTCAAAATAAAAATGCTTCCATTAATTTGTATAGTTATGTTTTGTGCATTGCTTCTATTGATCCACAGGCGTGAAGCAGATTGACATGTGTTCGGGATTGCATCCATTATCTATCTTTAAGAAATTTTCATAGAAATGTTTTCACTCATCATAACATACCAGTGAAAATAATTCGTTCTCGGATATTTTGCACAATAACTGCTGACCAAACCGTCATAAACCGACCAAAATGGGAAAGCGAGGTTCATTTCTTCCGTAGGTGAGGAAGTTAGCCTGCGTGAATAAAGCAAGGAAGGTTCTCAGTCTTGAGATAAACAGTCCTGAGTCATCGCTGAGTGCACACGTGCGCTACTGATCCTCTGACGAAAATTGTGGTGGATTAAAGTG
>JACJUY010007927.1:0-26379 GCA_014220935.1 Platorchestia sp. MABIK
GGTTAGGGCTGCCTAAGCTAACATATAATCTAATCTTCCCTTTCGGTAATTTGGTAAGCATTAATTTTAGTTCCTGTTAGGCACAAAGCTAATATGTAAGCTAGGCTAATATGTAAGTATCCACCCATTAACAGTTATGTTGGTGATAAAAAATAATGGTGACATCAAAGTACTGGACTTATATGTACATATATATACCTAGAATATTATATAAACCTGAATGGTAAGTTCCCCTGTTAAAGGAGACCAATTCAAAATTTTTTTTAGTTCGAACTTAATCAAAAGCTACACTGACAGTATTTTTATTTTGTTTGTTATACAAACTGTATTTGTCCTTTTTTTAAATTTAAATGTAATCGTTTTAATTCAAATTGTAATTGAAATCGTGTATTTTTTCAAGTGAGTGATAAATATATTTTCACGCACATTGGATTTAGTGTGACCTTAAGAAATTTTAAAACAAGCCCGCTAAAATTCTTGAAGCAGTCATAATTTTTCCATATATTTCAGCTGTAAATACAGTCATCTTTAATCCAGTATGTACCTCAGTTTTTTATTACTTGAACTTAGTGTAATTAATAAATAAATTGGCTGCTCTTGAACATTAGCATTCGTGCCACAAAGAAGGATTGGGGCTGTCCTGAAACGCTCATGAACACCAAAATGTATCGTACTGACTATTAGTCGTGAGCAAAACCGGTCCCTCATTCTTTTATAATGGCAAGAACGCAGTTTCATTCAAGAACGAAATACTGGGAACTGGATTAGCTACATGTTTTCAATTTAATGTAAACTATGTTGCCGCGTTCTTATTTTTGCTTGCAATGAACCGAATTAGTGTCGCCACAAAACGAGCGACTACCACTTTTGCCATCATCGCTGGGAGTAATTTTTTCAGCACGTATTAATATAATTACAGCTAGTTAGCTAATTTGAAAGACATCACTTATGCGCATTTTTGAGCTAAAATGATACATCTTGGGGGGACACGAATTTTTTTCAGGTGAAACGGGATCAGACTGCATGTACAGGTTGCCCGACCACAGGTGCGTGCAACAAAAAATTTGGACTTCTACTCCACGATGCCAAAGAGGTTTGTAATCATGGAATCATGGATTTTAGATAAATTTTGAATGCAGTTTAGTTCATAGTTTTGTAGGTGTGTTAAGTACATCAGATAACATGTTTATCAGAATTATATAAATTTCTCATCATTGAACAGTTCTGAATAATGATGTGATATTAGAAATTAATTATTGAGCCAAAGTGTTGTTTAAGGAAACACCTCAATTTCAAGTCCATAGTGACTCCATAATTAGCTGATATTGGGTTAGTGAAGATATCATTATCGGGAAAAAATGTTTTACCAATATCAACCTGATATCAGGAATTGAGTATTAAGTCAATGTTATTGTAGGGAACACCTTATTATCAAGACAATATTGACACAATAATTAGTTGATATTGGGTTGATGACAATATTGTTATTGGGCCAATATATTTTTTGAATATCAACCGAATTTTCCAAAATAAGGTATTGCCCCAATGTTCATTTTGAATATCCAGTCAATGTTGAGACTGTATATTGGCTAAATATTAGGCCAATAAATTTTGCTACCTGGGTAGTTTTGAAAGTAGAAGCTTCGTCAGTTTTTTAAATAAAATATTCAGGCCTTGCGTTATACTGCGTTTGAGAAGTGTAGGTAAATATGAGCTAGGCATTGCACTACAGTAATAGTAATTTTTTCAATCCTGAAACCACATTACAGTCATTTGATGTGAACGTCAGTTTTTCATTAATTAATTGGGCGAAATTAATATTACACCGTTATCTTGATCGGCTCCTCACGATCATTAGTTTCACTTGATAACATTATGCTTAATCTCCTAACGATTGTTGGGTCGGTTTCAACAAAACACCCATATAACATATGAAAAACGCTGTATCTCGATCTATTCCATCAGTCGAAGTAATTTTCCACTAGCAGCAAAACTAAGATAAAGTTATTACCGAGGTATCAGCATGGGTCAAAAGTCTATTTTCTCAATTTCATTCATTTTTTACTTTTTTCGACTCAATACATAGAAGCCTGTTTCACAATAGAATTTGTCTAGTCACAGAAACATCCATCTTCACACGCAGCCTAAGAAGAGAACAAGTGGAGAAGATAAAAAAGTAACAAATTTATCAATAGAAGACGATAAATTCTGGGGTTTACTTGTTAAATACGGGTTTAGAAAGAAAATTTGCGCACAGCACTCATTAATTAAGAAAAGAATATGGGCAAGCATTCAAGAGGTAAGTCCACAAATCTTATCTAACGGTTCATTTTATTTGATGATACATGTTATCAGGACGACCGCATGTTATTTAAACATTCAGGTGCTATCTTATTGATAACCTAGAACGTATTAAGGGTACCATCCGAGGCCAAATTGGGCCCCCCGCGGCACCCCTGACTCAAATTTTTTTTGTCAATAAAGGATCTTTATGGTATGGGTTATTGTGCCATGAAATATTATGGCGCTCCGGACACCAGAACCTCCCCCAGGGGGAACCAAAAGGGGGCCAAAATCATATAAATTGAGTATGTTTCTTTTCTGTCGAAAAAAAACATACATCGGCATCTTAGGATGCTTTATTTCCAATCAAGCCTGATACATATGACCTTAAGCATTGGTTTTTCAAATGTCTTATATCTAACACTATATATAGGACACCATGACTGTTCCCCCGTGAAGCCGGTACCCATTTCCGACACCTGGGTTGAGTGGGGTATTGTGCTTGAGCTCTCCCTTATACCCAACGTGGAAAATCGCCGCGCCAGTGCCGGGATACGAACCCGGGCCTCCAACATGCAAGGCCGATCCCTTAACCACTGTACCACCGCGAGCAAAAGGATCCTTAGGGTATGGGTTATTGTGCCATGAAATATTATGGCGCTACGGACACCAGAACCCCCTCCCAGGGGGGTCCAAAAGGGGGCCGAAATCATAAAAAATTGAGTGTGTTTCTTTTTTGTCGAAAAAGGATCCTTAGGGTATGGGTTATTGCGCCATGAAATATTATGGCGCTACGGACACCAGAACCCCCTCCCAGGGGGGTCCAAAAGGGGGCCAAAATCATAAAAAATTGAGTTTGTTTCTGTTTTGTTTCGGAAAAGGATCCATTCAAATCGTAACTTCTCATTGAATTTTGATGCTAGAACAAAACTAAAAACAGTTTTAGAATCCTTGGAACATTTCTAACAGAGTTATAATATAAAATTTGAACATTTTGAAACTATTTTTGTGAAATGCGAAATTTTATAGCATCTCAAACTGTTATTTTTGGGTTTGGATCCATACAAGTTTTTGTTTTTCTCAAATTTGAATGCAACTTATTGAAACTTTGTTAGAAATGTTCCAAGGATTCTAAAACTGTCTTTGGTTTTGTTCTAGCATCAAAATTCAATGAGGAGATACGTCTTGAAATATACATAATAATGTATAAAACAACTCAATTTTAGTAAGAAAAAATAAGGCCTAAATCGAAAAAATGACACAAGTAAAAAACGTTTACTTTCAAAAATTACATATACTGGCCAATTTTCAAGCAAATCGGACGATCAAAGTTGAAAATCCCGGACCTATATATATATATAGATGAGCTACATGGTGAGTTCTCAAATAAAATATATTTCTATTTGTTTTTATGCACGATATTTCTTATGTTACATTGACATTCACAAGGAAAATGTTGCACATTATTCGTACATAAAAATAAATCAAAGAAACTGCATTAATGTACATAAATTGTCAGTGATATTGCAATTCAATAGTATATTTTGTTTATGGGTTCATGTGAATAATAATACATTTCCACCATTCAAATTGTATCTCCTCATTGAGTTTTGATGCTAGAACAAAACCAAAGACAGTTTTAGAATCCTTGGAACATTTCTAACAAAGTTATAATTTGTTGTATTCAAATTTGAGAAAACCAAAAAATTTATATGGATCCAAACCCAAAAATAATGGTTTGAGATGTGATTATAAATTTTCGCAAATCACAAAAAAAAAGATTTCTAAATGTTCAAACTGTAAATTATAAATTTGTTAGACATGTCCCAAGGATTCTAAAACTGTTTTTGTTTTAGTTCTAGCATAAAAATTCAATGAGGAGATACGTCTTGAAATATAGGTAAAAATGTCTAAAAAACCCCATTTTTATTAAAAAAAAAGGCTACATCGAAAAAATGACATGTGTAGAAAAGGTTTACTTTCAATAAATACATATACTGACCAATTTTCAAGCGAATCGGACGAAAACAGGTCAAAATCCCGGATGGTATCTTTAAGCAACGGTTACGAACAGAAAAAACTGAATATTTCGAATAGATTTATTGCGAGGTTATTATTATCACCCCTGGCATTCATTTGAATTGGATTTTTATGCTTTTAGTCCGTTCTACTAGGCCGCCATTACTGTAGTATTTAAGGTTGTAAAGTTATTGTTGAAATTTTACAGTGTAAGCAAAATACGTTCAGGTGGGCTTCAAATTGTTGATGGTACAAAGTTGATTTTTAATACGATTGCTCTTTTTCAATTTTGTTTCACAGCCTGATATACGACAAGAATAATATGATTTTTTAAGTCGTTCACTTTTCCTGTATAAGCTTCATTATGCAATTATAACGAACAAATACTACATTGTACATGTAATATAATTTTTTAACAACAATTCTTATTTTTTAACACAAGGAAAATTATGGAGCTAATTGATCTTCCAACTTAGAATTCTCTCTTAAAGTTTTTTTGAAATTACTCTTTTAGATGATAAGATTACCTTCGTTTACTAAGTACAGGCCTCAAGATACCTCTACAAATATTTCCCATCAAAGAACTCCAAATAATTGGCTAATATTTTTGGTGTTGGCTTTATTCTAGACAACGATAGTTGAAAAAAAGTGATAAAATCAGCACTTGCAGCCTCTCAGCAGATCACAAAACATTTTTTATATGTATTTCTGCTTGAATATGAAAAACAGTCTTTCCTTGAAAGTTAAGATAAAAAAGCGTTTTGATCTTATTTTCACTATTAAGATAAACTAAGTGCATTGATGTATTGTGAAATGTTTTAATTTTTTTGCAAACGTTCTTTTCACACGTTGAATCTCACATCCTAATGTTGAAGATGTTTTAAATTTTTCCGTCTACAGAATTTGACTGCTAAATTTTTCAGTTGCAATGGGATGAGAACAAGAGATAACATCATTGTTTTTGAATTCAATGTTTCTAATGCTCCAGCACATTTATTTAATTTTATCAATTTAGGTGGTGGCATCTTTTCAGAACATCACTGAACCTCATTAACACTTTTAGTTTGACTTTGATGTAGGTCTTCCTATTTTTCCTTGTATGTACGAGAAATACGTAGTTAATATTTCTTTGCTCGAGCTACCTAGTCCACGAGGATATAATTTTACCGTTTATCAAATCGATTGAAACGGCACTTCGATTTCACAATAGATGAAAACCATTAAGCGAAGCAACACGAGTCAAAATGAAACTGTGCATTATAAAAAAGCTTGTTTATGTGAGTGAAACTTAGCACAAAATTTTCTGCGCAACCGGGAAATCGAACGTTAACTAGACCCATAATGAAGGAAAATACTGTACTGCACAATATCACTTGAATAAACAGGACATTCTTCTATAGATCCCAACAGAATTCATTAAGATCTTTACCAAGGTAATACGAAAATTTAAAATTCAGCTATGCTGTTTCTTCAGAGCTTTGAGATCTGGAAATCATCTACAATAAATTCAACTTTTTCTCACAGTAAAAGCTTCTGATGATTCCTCCACCCCAAAGTCTCATCAGGGTTTTGAGCGAAGCGGCAAAGCCCTACAGTAACTGAGAGGTTCTAGAACCGCCACGCTTGCGGTGCGAGACTGTGTCCGAATACAACAGCTGGTTGATGATTCGATATGCGGTCGGTAGGTTTCAATGTCACACTACCTTCGATTTGGCCTTCTAATTATCTTGACTGCAACTAATGAAACGCTTGTTCTTGTGGTGAACATACAGGTGTAAGGAAACCAGGTTTAAAAAACGCAGACGAAAAATATTCCAAAAACACAGAAGTACGTTTTTCTAGTAAAGAGCCAGAGCAATGCTGTCTTTGAAACTTCACGGGTTCATAGGTTGATATTCATAGAGCGTGTCCACACATAGACTCACTCAATTCTTCATGAAACGAATGTCACTGATCGTAACTTCGCAATTTGTTCAACATAAATTTGTAATTAAAATTTCATTGAATGAATGATGAGTGCTGTCAAATAACGGTTTCATGCAAATCACCGCTTTAGGGATATTTCCTCAAAAAAACATGAAGTTTTGAAACTCACGCTGTCACCAAGCGTTCGTTGTGAAGTATTATTCTTGAATTGGAGAAAACATCTGCATTCAAGTCAAATTCAAATGAAAAAGAGAAAAGCCTCACGTAGCGTTACTCATTGAAATCGATTACATTTGAGAGGTTATTGGGGTCATAAATTTAAAAGCAAGCAACAATCATTTCATACAAGAAAATTTCATTAAAGCCTTCAAAAGTTGTTGACCAAAAAATGAACAGTTACGCTTAATGGACAAACTGATTGACTGTCCTGCCAATTTTAAGACAGGGTCTCGTAAAGTACATGACTGAAACTTTTGTATTTTTTAAAGATGAATCTCTCTTCGATGCTGACATTCTTTGTTAATAACATGATGCACTATAAGATAGATGAATCCGACAATCGGTTGCAATTTCAGTGAGCAAATATCTGTAAATTTCACAAAATATGTTTCATGTTTTCTTAACCTAAAGAAAATTTCAGGTTTGGTCGCAGATTATTTTGCCATTTTTGCGTACGCTTTTCAACTCAACGATCTCAATTCATCAACTCATCCAAATCAGTTTATGCAAATAAGGAATTTAGGGCTAAGTGACGGTTTTTTAATAGAAATGTCTTTTCGTTATTCACTACAGATAAACAAGTCAGTAAGTTTCGATGGAAGAAATGTGATCCAACGGCAGTTATTGAATCTTGTTATCAACAAACGTTTTTGACAAGCTTCCTCTTTTTGGCCGGCAATCAAGAAAGTTGATTGAGAAAGTTTGATCACTCTTCAGTAAGGCCTTTCCATAATTTGAAGTTTAGACGACTCTTGTAAACCACTTTCCAATTCGTTTTATTTTCTGTTTAAAAAACGTCCCCCACAATTTGGATATGTCTATTGCATCAATATTCAGGTAAAAAATTTGCACTGCCTCGCTTTCTTTTTCAGTAATAATCTAACCGCAAGAAATTGCTTTACCGCATCAATACAGATTTAAACCTTGTGGATTGTGGTACGTATGTTCTACTTGGGTTTTAATTACCACAATTAACGATCACGCTGGACTCAGCTGTAGGCTCAGGAAGGCTCCCCCATTTCTCCGTTTGATCCCACGCTAAAGGCTATGAGACACTCGGCACAAATAACGTGATAACCGCCAGCATGCCTCTCAAAGTGCCTCCCATCCTTGCACATCAGCAAGTTGGCGGAGTGGCCCCTGGCAACCGAGCTTTGCAGCGATCCGTGCATGTCGGAAAGAGACATGCGTCACACTCACAGCCGTCACTGCGATGAGCAGTATTATTTTGATCGTTAACGGGAGAGGTGTGCAGCTTTGTCTTGCTCCGCATTTGAGTAGACAATAACTTAAGAGCTGAATTCTATTGACGCGTTACAAAAATACAACTGTTTGTAAAATGTGGCAAGCAGCTCATACAGAAAGCTGAAGCACAGCGCAATAGGCGCTTGGTTGTTATCCTGCGCCCATACGGCTGGTGGCAATAGCCAAGGAAGTTGGATACATGGAACCGGCATCGCTATCTTATGCCAGTCAAGCGAGTGAAGCCGTCCCAAGCCCCGCCCACCCAGCATTTGGCCCCAGTTGGGGAGGTGGTGTTGCAGTGGAGGTGTACCACCACCTCCATCATCAGCGACTGAAGACAGCGCTGTGAAATGGCATACCTGCGCAACTCTGTGCTATGCGTATTTTTTTCTTAGGCATATATTTCATTTTTGTCCTCGCTGAATGATAAATAACAACAACATTTACATAGAAACATTTATTTAGCAACTTACATAAAGTTACGTTAAGAAATGAAAAATTACATACTCTCTACACACCTGATTTTTTTCTGCGTGTTTTAAGTTAATAAAGAACATTTTTACAACCATACAGTAATTTCATTTTGTTTTAGAGAGCAAGTTTTTTAGAATACAGGTATTTAATTTACATACCTGAAAGTAAAGTTAATTTATTTGAAATCTGGGGGCTAAATTTTTTTCTGTTCATGAATGGTTTCGTTATATAGTTTAGTAGAGTAATGATATCTTAAAGTAATGTGTCTAGAATAAAAACATTTCAATAATGAATAAACATGATTATGTTGAGGATCAACTTCGAAACAGTGGTTGTCAAGTGAAGTGGACAGTTTCTTTTCAATACGAATACGAAGTGTAGAATTTCGCATTTTTTAAGTTGTAAGTATTAGGATTCATACACATTGCAAGATCTTGCTGACATTTCTTTTCAGCAATCAAACAAATGTCAATTACATCACTTGATGGATAGGTCAAAATCACTTTCACTTCAAGATGAATGAACTTTAAGGAATCTTTATTGCCAGTATTTTGACAAAGGGCGACCATACATGATTCGCAACGGAAAACATTTTTAATTTTCTTATTATGTATCCTTCTATATAAGAAACAACATTATAAAAATACACTCATTTAGAAAAAAATTGGAACAATTTTCTACATATTTGGTACATGTATCCTCTTTGCATGAATCATTGCATTGGATATTGTCAGACAATCTATTCTTAGAACACGAATTGTTAAACACTGTTATAGCGAAAGATGAGATTAATGAAGATGGGTTACTTCTACTAGATGCTGTCAAAATTATTACATCTTCAAAAGACGAGCAGTAACCATTAAGAACATCTTTTATTTCGTTGTCAACAAATAGACGTTTAAAAGAACAAACAATTTTTTTTGCTGTCTGGTTGTTACTGCAAACACCTCTGCTTTCAATTTTTCAGAAAATTAATTTTAAATGATCTTGAATTATTTCATACTTGAGTAAAATACACATGCCAAGTTTTACAATTTTGTGGAACAAGTAATTAATGCTTTTAATACGAATTGAAAATCCTTTAAATCCAGTTTTCCTGACTGACTCGCACATTAGGTAGACAGATGTCGGGCAGCAAAGTGATGTTATATACAAAGTGTCTTCATCAGTAGAAAATACATTGCCGGCATTATTTGAGTTAATAAGTTTCTTATTTCCATATGACAAATCATTTCTGGAATTTAATTTACCAAACTCACTAATAAGTTTTGTTGTTGCCTCACTACCGCTAAAACTATCAATATTAGTTTATAGACAAATTGTGATCCACCTGCAACGGAATCACTTAAAAGTAGAGCAGCAAGTTTGATATTCATCTTTTCTTAAGCAGTTTATGTGCTTTAATTTTAATTTTTAGCTAAATGTATTCTTGTTGAAGTTTGTAATTCATGAAATTTCTGTACCTACACGTGAAAACTTAAGTCTGAATCTTCTTTGAAAGTACTATTGCACATGTGTATAATGCATGAGCTCCGCATATTGGGAAAGTAGTTTTTGAACGCAGCATGGATAAGCTGCTTCCTTCCACGCCGACTGACAGTTGCAAACTGAGCCCCACCCGCGGTATACATTAGACAGGTAAGTCCACTTCAAAGGGAACAGCCTCTTCCAACCGTTAGACAAGCCAGCCAATAGGAGACGTTTGAGCTGATGACGTCACCAACCCCATCCCACGGGATTCACACCACAAGTTGTTGCGGTACGGCAAAAACTGCCGTACTTATGATTGGCTGCCGTAAGTGTGGCTGCCGTACGTATGATTGCACCATGGCAGGAACTGCCGGGTTTCCGCACATACGTATTGAAAACAAATTAAATCGTCTGGAAACTATGAGACTGAAAAACTTTGATAATCTCGTATGCAATGTTTAATAGCCACATAATAATTCAAATTTGTGTGCATACTGAGCATAACCTTCATATTTATCAATACAAAGCTCCGTTTGCGACTCGCATACTCATTGTAATTCTCAAATTCAAATGTTTCTTTTCGAGCGTTGAAAGGATAAATCAAATGAAAGTCCTCATAATGTTACTTTATATTTCAGAAAGGAACACCGAGTTCATCGTTTGTCAACGTAAATAAGCCACAGGATGAAATTATTCTGGCAAACAATGCTTTTCGCTTCAAGAAAGTCTTCAATTCTTATAGAATACTTGTTGAACGATATACATAGAAAGCAGGATTAGTTATTTTACAAAGTCCATCATCTTTAATGCTCATTTATTTTTGACAATATATATTATAGGTCTTGTATGAATTCAAATTGTAATAGGCTCCTGAAATACAAATCTTCCGTACAAATCTTTCTCCTGCATCTTTTTCATAATCTGCTGTGCTCTCTTACTCTTACCTACCGATTTGTTCAGACGATTTTTGAATAATCACCGCTAAATCATATTGCGTTATAAAGAACGTGTGATCAAGATTAGTAAATTTTCAAATTGCTCTGTATCCATGATCGACGTTTAATTAGTTGAAAATTTGAAAAACGAGCATCGTTGAACTGAAAGTGTAGCTGCTTTAAGTAACTACAGGAATATTGGCAGTATTGCTGTAGTCAGTCCAGCAGCTACACTTTTCTTAGTGAAAATTCCTCAAATACAGTAAAACATACACTTGGCCTAGTTTTATTACATGGCAAAAGTAGCCTTACATCCATATTTAATCGATGAATGCATTATTGTAGCAATTAAATATTGAACACTACGTCCATTAATTACTAAATATATATTTATTTATAACTCTATTTAAATATATATACATATATTTAAATATATATATACATACACTTGTAGACATATACGGCACACATCCTATAATATGCAACTTGCTCTGGTAAATTATAATATAAATGAATAATAATAATAATAGTAATAATAAACTAAGTTAACGACAACTTCGGTCATAGATTATTTAGATGTCACTTTGGCATTTCTACCAAAGTTACTGTGCTGTTGTAATGTGGTACGCTGAGGCCATGAGTGTCTTCCATCTTTCTCCGCTATCTATACAGATTACAACAATTTCCACGTTATTGCTCGCATATTTTATCTTACTCAGTCAAGTGTGATACAACTCAATACAATACACTTTTCACCAAAAAAACAAAACTCATGTCCGACTTCAACAATAGCATAAAGTATGCCCTCCTTTCGTCGGGCCACAATAATTATTCTCCAGAACTTCACCCCCATTCGTTGCACAGCGATGTAGCATTACATAAATGTCGATAGCTACCATTTAGCATGAGCGACCCGAAAGGGAGCCGTCATGGACATTCTAACACTTATCACAACATTTGTTTTTTTTTTACCCGTCATCATAAAGATTCAATCACCATGTGAACCAAGATTGAGGCCAATATCGCAAATACTCGTAATTTTTACCTGAAGAACCAGAGTACATGGATGCAAGGGACCAATAAATGTAGAAGGATTGAAGCTAGGACCCCAAAGTTGGGGTTCCAGCTCTCACCCCCACTTTGGCTGAGCATCTGACCCGCGGTGGAACCCTTTCTCAACTCAGCGTTGAGTATAGGAGCGCAGTACGCTCGGCCATTTTGGTTGTTAACTGTGCCGCAGAATACATCAACTGCTACAAGCCTCTTGGATTTAGACAAACCGTAATACAACGCTTAAAACACAACCTCGCCACTCTTGAACTGGGTGTGTCCACTCAGATTTAACATCATATGTTCCCGAATACATTTACTTCTTTAACAAATTCCAGTACTTTATGAATAGGTTCCCCATCATATAACAGGTTGGCCACACTTATGTTTCCTCCTGTCACTGCGTAGAAATTACATATCTCATTTCCTTTCCTGTTGGACATAACAAATTATGAGACTTCAGCTGTAACCAGATGCTTGAAACGTAAAATACACATTTTGTGAAATCTATTTTGCAGAATTGAAACCTCTTAGAAATACCTTTCCGCTATGACATCAAGAACAACGTGAAGAGAACTCTCAAACAAATTGATACTTTAACCGAAAAAATAACACCAATCGCTGTACATTTACAGGGTGAGGCAGAAGTAACCGAGCCTTTTAATTTGTTAATACAAGGAAAACTATGAGCGCTAGGGAGTTGAAACTTGTTTTATTTGAAATAATTACATTTTATGGTTTATCAACGATAAGTTTTACATACGTTCGAATGAGTGCCATGGCTGTTTAGATAAATTAGGGCTCTTTTCTTTGTCGTTTCCATAACGCTCCTTAGTGTATCTGGTGAGAGTTGAGCTATTTTATAATAAATTTTGTTTTTAAGTTCTTGTAAATTTGTTAAATTGGCTACATAAACTTGTAACCTACGGAAGCCCCACAAGAAGAAGTCGCATGGGGACAAATCTGAAGAACCAGGAGGCCGAGGGATGTTACCAAATCGTAAAATCAAGTTATTTGGAAAGCACTCTCCCACCAGTATCATTTCTCTTCCCGTTAATAACAATAGTGTTGATGAACCATGAATTTTTTTTCTAATAAATCAGTTTCAACTTCCTAGCGTCCATAGTTTTACTTTCATTATCAAATTAGAAGGGTAAGTTACTTCTGGCGGACCCTGTAATAACCGAGTGACAATTAGCATGGACAATTTTGGAACACATTACAGCTACTACCACACCTTAGGAGTACTGTCTTCGCTAAAATCAGAAATTGTGAAAGGAAAAAAATAAATGCTAGACGAAAAGTTGAAACATTAACACGCAAGCTAGAAAGTGAAGATTAACGTTTTCGAAACTTTCGAAGCCCTTGGGACTCTTAGTGCGTGATTTACGATATTAAAAAAGTAATGTCGATATTTTGCGCAACGTTGATTCGAGATCAGATGTTGGGTTATGGCTCCCTAACCGCAACAAAGACGTTCGAAGTAAAGGAAGGAAGAATGCTCCGTTAAATATGGAGTTATGGAAACACGGAATCTATGCACAAGGTGCATTGAAACTGTACGTTCAGAAAGAAGTTCATGAAACAAGATAAAAGTTTAATGAAAAAGTAGTAGGAGCCGAGAAACAGGACAGCAGTGAACTAAAAAAAAACTTGTCCATCCCATAATAAAAGAAAATTCATTTCAACATAAAAAGCCTACCTAACTCTCTACTCGGGACCTCACATATTCCCCCTGGGATTGCCAATTCCCTTGGATACAGAAGTTGTACTCGTTTGATGATGAAATGTACATATATTGGGTCTGGGTCATATCGGTCTTACCAAAATGGGACAATATAGGGATCAGGTTTCATCGAAGGAAGAAACTTAATTGTGCATTATTTTGTTTAACTTCTCATTCACTGATGCTTTCCTTAATGATCTATTGTAGGCTCTAATAGATTGTAAGTTCTACACTTGACGAAGAACTTGATGAGGAAGATCATCATCTGCGAGCAGCAAGTGCTAGGCCTGGGACAGTTTGAATAGATTATTCCACGAACTGTCTCACAGAAGCCAGGCCAATGACTGATTTTGCTAAACAGGTAAAGAAACACCCTTTCGAAACCTATAACATTACCAACAAAAGACTTACTGCAGTACTTCAGTCCTTTGCATGGATTATCTGGTTGAACGTACTGTTTAAAGGAAACAAACAGATGAAAGTTTAAATCACTTCGAGTTGAAATTGAACAAAATTCGCATCAATTACTTTACGTGGTGTTTTCAACTCTTTCGTGATATTCGTCGGTCTACATAGCAATATAACCCGAGATGTAAATAGCAGCATCTTCGACTTCAACGGATTCAAAAATTCCTCCGACTTCCGCCTTTGAACATGACTGCAGCCGCTTTATCTTCTCCTTTCAGCTCAATGACTGGAGGGTATACTTCCTTCTGCTCCGGAACCTGGGAGAAGATAAATAAACAAACTCGGAACAAAGCAGCATTTTTGTGTTGTAGATGGACACTATAAAAGTTGGAAAGTGGAAGACTTGATTCGCAATAAAGTTAGTTTCCGCTGCCCCAACCACAGCCAAGGTGTTTCAAAAAGAAAAAGGATGATGAGGGCACCATTTGGGATGGAATTAAGGGAATGTGAAATCTATGCACAAATGAGTATTCCTACAAAAGGCCGACTGCGTACAGCACTCTCACTTCAGGACCACATATTTTCTCCCTGGAATAAAAGATAAAAAGAAACATGTGGTATGACTGAAATGGAGATGTCCATGAATTATTGAATGCAGTGAAATGGTGAGCAGGATCATGAGTATCACGGAATCCCAAATATACGGAAGTGCGAGCTGGGAAGGATGGGAATGGCCAAGAAGGGAAATGAAAAAGTAAAGTAAAAGGGAAGGAATATACATATTTTCAGCTAGTAATGTAATGAGTTGATAGAAACAACGTTACATCCAGCTATTCACTTTCACACAATTAGCACAGGCATTACTGTTATGGAAATAGCCTTCACGGATGCAAACCTGAATGGAAAAATATATACATATTTAATGTCAGACAACGCAAATTCAAGTTACTTGCTTCTACCCTTAATAACAAATACAAGCCAACAACAGAACCGTATGTGTAAACTATCATTGTGCCATTATACTTTCAATTGTACCTAGAACTTAATCTTCACACCTCTGCTAAGAAATCCAATGTTTCTCCCAGCTGATGATCCGAGACCGTCTCGCAATTGGAGGCAAGAGGGCACACATGAGAGACGCCACTGCAATTTTAACGTAGGCAGGGAAATAACTTCCTGCTGCAAGATGGTTCATTTGGCACTTTAATTTTTTCCCTCAAACAACTTTCAGCAGAAGAAGGATTATTATTATGATCACAATTAGGATTTTTTGGACTTGCACACTGAAAATTTTGACAGCTCCTGTAGTTTTAAGGTTGAGAAGTGCTTTCAGACGTTGTTTGTAAGGTATAACTGGATGTTAAAGTGCCTGGAAGACAGATGGAAGTTCTCGTAGTGACATTTTCAGGTGTTTGAGAAGATGCAATGGTAACATTATGGACACTCTAATTAGCAGCTTTATCAACCGATTTAGAGGCAGAAGAGGCTTTTTTTGTGAGTGAAGGGCTGGAACAAAATCTCTTGGTGGCCGACGGAGGGGTTGAACAGGATCTCTTCGTGGCTGCTTGAGAGGTTGAGCTTGTCTTCTTCATGGCTGCTTGATGGGTTGAGCATGCTTTCTTTGTAGCTGCTTGAGTAGAACATTTTTGATAATCTGTGGATTCACTTGCTGTACCAAGTTGATTAGCAAGTGAAAACTTGCGTTCTATCATTGAAGTGGATGAAGTGCAAAGCCTCGTCTTCATTGAAGGTGAAACATCTAAGGCAGTGACTGACAACCTGCAAAGGTTGATTGGATGCCACTTGGTCCACCTGCACAATAAAGAGGAAAATACAGAGAATGTACACTATTTGGGTCCATTTTTTACATTTTTTACGTTTTAAGTCAGTTCCAATGAAAACAAGTTTTTTTTCTGAGGTAAATTTGTCTAAAAATTATAAATTACAACAAAGAACATCAAATGGAAACACTTAACCTCCACTGGTTTTCATTAATTGTGTATCTTTTAGAATGATGATTCAGTTGTGGTTCACAATGTAGTTTGTTCATGAAATATGGATTGTTGCTACATATACGTGTAATCCTAGTGCACTCAAAACCAAAAATTTAAAGCGAATTGAAGATTTAGTCAAATTTCATTATGATAATTAAGGAAAAAGAACAAATGCATAGATTAGATTTTTAGTTAGTTTAAGTCTTCATATCCGCAACAAAGCGATCCAAAGAGAGGGAGGAAGAAAGAACCATTTAATATGGAGTTAAGCGAATGCAGAATCTATGCTGAACGGGCATAGAAACAGTAAGATGAGAAAGAAGTTCATGAAACAAGATCAAAGTTGAAGAAGAAAGTAGTAGGTGCTGAAAAAACTGGACAGCAGTGAACCGGAAAAAATGGTCTGTAACACAACAAACACCTATTTTATTTTACCAAAAAAAGCCTATTCAACCCTTAGCTTAGAAAAAAGTATATTTACTCAGTCATCGATGTTCAACATTGTATCTACTTAGCAATCAGTGTTCAAAATTTGTAAAACTCATCAATCAGTGAATTCGTACTACATTTTCACAAAAACAATCCGGAATTATTCAACGGCACATGTCACTTGAGTGAAGCATTTCTACATCAATTGTGAAATTCATTTTACACAGCTGGAAATCTAAAGCACAGAAGTCTGACATTAGTTGAGTACTTTAAAAAGGCTTTGCATTTCTTTTTGATGCATATACATAAAATGAAGTAACCTCATGAACTATGAGCTTGACACGAGTTTACATTTTGCTATCAATTCAGCAATGTACTTCTGCATCTGTGTTCAACATATTAGAGAAAACACGAACCCCATGAAGTGGTAATAGGAAATTTTGAAGAGCAATAAATACTCAAATCCATAACACATTTATAATAACAGGATTCCCAAAAATTCAATAACTTAAAAATGTGAGTTTTCCTACACACTCGTATTCTTTACCTTTCTCAAGCCCTTTCACTCTGAAATTATGGCAAAAAAATATTTGCTGTGAGCATGGATGTTAAATTCATCTTCACTCTCATTTGTTTACAATTCTACTCCTCCTCTAACCACTAAACCTAAGTCTATTGCTATTTTCAATCTTGAAGCCTACCATATTAGCCCAATATTAGTAATTATAATTAATGAATTCAAATAATTTATTCTAAATTGATCAACCACCTTGAGCACCTTTGCTGCCCATTACCACCGGTATACCAACATTGAAATTTATAGGCCACCATCAGATTTTACTGCAAACTCATATTTTTACATTCAAGTGTGACTCACTTGTAAACATATTATCCATGTTATGTGCCATACAGTTTTGATGCAGGAAGAAAATTATTATACATTCATAAGATTGCACAATGTCACAGCATTCATTAGCAAAATTTCAACACTTCTTGAATCACTCTATGCAATTATCTTCTGAAATATCTAATTACAAACTATTACTTTTGAACCAATCCAACCATTTGTCAATCTAACTTCATCATTCTTTGATACTTGACTTGTGGAAGAAAAATGTTGCAAATAATTAGCCATTCAGTAATTTGAATAAGTTATCATTACCTGAATACCTTTTATTTAATACTTGTTTGACAGGTTTGAATAAATCAATTTTTCATGAATGACATATTTACATGAGGAAAATATTTTATGCCCTTAGCAGGCATATCAAATGATTGCCACTGCAAAGTAACTTTGAATTTTTCCCAACAACTCTTATTTTTATACCATTTTTGCACTGTTGCGAATTGTATAAAAAGCTTGAAAGATTTTTTGTGATATAAGCCATAATTATTCATTTTGATGATAAATGTGTTAATGACATAAGTATGCATTTTCTGCTCTATATCTTAAATAGTTAACTCATCAACCAATTTAAAAAATGAAACCCATGAACAGTAATTCACATGTTTATTTCCTGATTTTACTTTCATATTTTTCACATTTCCATTTGACCGTAGTTACAAATCAGTGAATTGAAGAAATTTTCAAACTGTTTCCATTAGCATATGATAACATTCAATTTCTTTAAATTTTCCTCCAAGTAAAACCCTTCTGTTGTACTATATGGTTTGATGAGATAGGTTATGTAAGGTTAGGATTGTTACTCAATGCCTCATAAAAAGATTACAGAGCTTGCAAAATATCAGTTGTACATAATACAACTCTGATGTGAGATAAGTTAGATTGAAGTAATGATAATTCAGATTCTCTCAAATAAATTGTAAACAAGTATGATAAACTAAGATAAAAAACTTTGCCTATAATATGCTCAAGGTAAAAGATTAAGCTTAAGATAATAAGCTAATTTAAGCCTCCCTAGCTACTACAAAAATAAAAGTGTATCGAAGAGAGGAATCCTAGTTAAAAAGAAATTCACATGTTATACTGAGTACATTTAAACACATTCATAATAGCATTGTACATTTATTAATTGTCAAGCCATGAAAACACTTCTACTAGTTAAATATTGAGTCTAAGTCTACAATTTGAATGATTTGAAAAATGTTTTCTTAATTTAAACTAATACAATTTGAGTTTCTCAATCAGTATTTAAATAATTATTTAAAAGATATCCAGAATTGAAAGAATATGCCACCACCTTAGATGGTTGGCAAACTAACCATACAGAAATCCAAAGTAAAAATCTGTAAATTCATTTATCAGCAATCATTTTCTCTGTCAAAATTTTTCAGTGTATGAATGCACGTAATGATTGACAATTCAAATAATGGTGACAAACAAGGTCAATACTGATTTTAATGTCGTCAATGATTTTATTAATTTTGTTGCCAAAAATCACTAAAGGAACACATTTAAAAACGTTTTACACGAATGACATTCTGCTCGCTGATGCGCTATTTTTGAGTTATTCAACTTTTAAATTTTTGTGTTCCATAGCACTTCCAGTCAGTTTCGCGCTTGCGCTGGAGCTGTTTCAGTACGTTTGGGTACTTAGTAATTTATTACTAGCTGACCCCGCGGAGCCTGAACCCACTTCTAGGATGTTTCAGTTAATAACACAACAAAGGTTTTCACCCAAAAATATTAGCGGGACTGGAATGGTGAATACTTGAATATACGGTATTCACTCCTACGGTTTCGCTAATGTTCCACGGTGGCCGCCATATTGAAATTGATGTGAACTGCATATCGATTTCAGTTTCCACTACCCGAGTTCCGTTAATTTTTTTGTGTGATAACCTTTATTGCGTTATTAACTAAAATATGCTACAAGTGGGTTAGGCCCCGCAGGCTCCGCGGAATCGGCTAAAATCAAATTACGCCATATATTGCGAAAACAACTTTCCCCACGCTCCGAGCAATTGTGGCATTGTTGATAAATGCTCTGCTTTTGCGCGGAAAACTCATTTCATAACGCCGTTCCTATAACATCAAAGTTAAATAACTCGAAAACTAAGTATTTGCGAGCACAATGTCGTTCATGTAAAACGTCTTGAAGTATACCATAATACATATCTAGGGCAATGAAATTATTAAAATTGTTGACAGCATTAAACTCAATATTTGCCAAAAAAAACTGCAGTTATGTTGTGGATACGGCAGTGATTTGAAGTTTCATAGCACCAAAACCAATATTGATGCCAAAATGTTGTCATCAAAATTGTATTGCACAATGGTAAATTTACAAAATATATTAATTTTAAACATAATTGTACATGGGCAACGCCACTAAAATAGAACCAAAAAAATTGAGCATTTTATTTCAGTAGAAGTACACATTTAAATGATGTTTGAAATGTTAGCAATTTCAATAGAACACATTTATACCTAAAAATTTTGTTGGAGCACTTTGAGAAGAATTCTATCAGAATAAGTTCTACCATCTGTAAAAATTTTCCTTACCCCTACTACCAAATTATATTATAATCCCTAATTAGCCATCCAGCTAATAAAAATTATCAAATTATGAACAAAAAACATCCATTCTAATTCGCATCATTCATATAAATTTACAAAAAATATTTGAAACTATTACTTTTAATTACTCATCTCAAAGTAAATTTACTTGTTTAATTATTTTTCTACAGGATCTCAAAGTGTCCCGAAAGCTATCAACAAAATTGTACTACCATCAGCCAATTCACGGATTGGAAACATACTGATAAATTTGTATTAGATTTACACATGATGACAATTGTATATCTTACCTCCAATAATTAAATTCATGTCATTATAAGGAAATGGCACCACACAGTTTTTAAGTACTTTTGATTTGAACGGTGAAAGGATTCTTCGGTAATCTGTTTTTCGAAAATGGCAGCTACACACAAAATGTTTGTACAAATTAGATTCCATAATTGAACCTAAAATTTCATTTCCACTTGCTCTTATCCACTCTTTAAAACTCCCATGAGGATAATGGAAGCACTTGATATCAGGTTGAACTCTAGAATCATTTCACATCTGATGAAAGAACATTTCTTCGTTCTAATTGTGGGCGCCATTCTTGCTGATACCAACGCCGACAAACTGGTCGCGTTGTTGATGTTGTCCAAGTTGTCGTACAGCTTACTCGATATTGTGACATATTGTCGCCAGGTGGCGCATCTCTCTGTATCTGTGTTGCTATTCGTTCTGGGCCCGTGACGTCACCGACACCAGGGCTCTTCCACGGAATTACTTGAATGCTCCTACCTTCTTATGTATACCGTGGCCCCACCTCCGTGTCTGGGGCCGTCACCCTACAGCTACCGAAAATTGGCTTCACTTTAGAGCGCTGACGCCAGTTCCATGAATCCAACTTCCTTGGCAATAGCTAACCTACCCGCACGACACGCAGAGGCAGACTGACTGACTGACTCCTTGCAATGCTTTCCGCCGTTCTTGCAACATCTTGCATGCTGAGAGTATCATGTTGCCAGTTCTCACTTCAACTGACGGCTGTATCCACTATTGAAATGACTCAAGTCATAAACGCTAGTGTCTCAGCAGATTATTGAATGTAGAGTCACAATCGCAGTGAATCATTTCAAAATCCTGACATAAATCTGTCAAAAATTAATGTACGCATTTCAAATTTTCTCGGATTTTCAATGGAAAGCAACCGTTAACTATAGCCAAAGTGTTTTCCACTTCTCATTCCTAACATCTAGTTCATTTGCACTGTTTCATTACTTGTCTTTCTTTGTTTTTTCAGTTCTTTTTGCTACTCCTCTCATTCTTAGTAGAGTTTATGGAGAGTGTAATGTCTTGGAATATTGTCTGCGTTATTTTTGTGTTGTGGTTTGTTTTCCACCTTATTTTTCTAAGTTTGAATTTTATGGAACATGGACAGCTGATCCACAAGTTCAATTTTCACCAATCAGTGGCGTCGTGAATTTGATTAACACATCCATATTTCCACTTACTTTTGCATTTTTGTTAAGAATTAAGGGCAGGGACATCGAAAAAATCACTTATTCATATCTTAATATTTTGGTTTCCAGTAAAGGAATCGACTCAAACTAAGCATGTGTTCAACCAAATTGACTGAGAGAAATTTACATTCTATTACATATCATGTCAGTTCACATTATGACATGAGTGGTTCAATCAACGAAGGTTGTGGACCCCGTGTTAACTTAATCAAACGAGAACACCCGCTTAATGTGATTGATTCTGTTGTTTAAGGAACGTTTAAGGGAACCATATCCATAAATAGGGAAACTTTTTTTCTATGGGACGTACGTCTATGAAAATTTGCAGACTACTAGATCTCCACATTTGCAACAACTTATCTTCTCTAAAATTTTTTCATTGGGAGCAAAGAAAATTAATTATTCCTTATAAAAAAATTTTTTTTTTTTCTGAGTGTAAGTCCGAAGTTAACAAAGCTAGAGCAATGAGGTTTGTTGCATTTGAAAGTAAAATGTGTTTTCTAAAATCGTGATTTGCTGATTTTTTCGATATACTTCATTCCGAATTTATATGAATTTTTTGAAAGAGTTAGGGTAAAAGTTAAAATTTTAGGGAAAAAAGTCTACGGTAAGCGGTACATGAAGTATTTTGGAAAATTTGGGCAAACCATACTTTTAGAGCACACATTTCACTTTCAAATGTAACAAACCGCATTGCTCTAGCTTTGTAAACTTCGGACTTACATCTCAGAATGTCTTGAAAACTTCCTTTTTTTTACTAGATTATTTTAGATTCAAAAAGCTTCTTCTCCTACAGTTTTTAAGCTACAGTGATGATTTTAGTATCATTGCATGCGAAAAAACAAGGGCTTTCGAAAGAATTGATTATTTTTTCGAAATTCATTTTTATTTCAAAGTTATGACGTCATAAATTTGAATTTGTTCGAAAAAAAAATTTCATATTTTTTCATTATATTAATTTAAAATTGGAAATTGAAGGAAAATCATTTAACTTTTTGGAATATCCACGTTATTCTCCATTCAATAATACCAAAATCATTACTGTAGCTCATAAATTGTCAGAGAAGATGCATTTAGAAACCCCCCCCTTCAAAGTACCGTTTTCTATGATTTCCCATTTTCTTTCAAAGAAAATCGCATTTTTTCATAAAGGGTAAATGATTTTAAATTGCATTTCCTATCAGTGTATCAAATTTCATTGCTCTAGGTTCAATAATAAAAGAAAGGTTTAGAAGGGGGACGCTTACCTTGAGAATTATGAATGATGAAATATATAAATTAATAAAAAATATTATTTATGAAATTTTTGAAATTTTTTTTTTGGAATGTCCACGTTATTCTGCATCCAATGATACCAAAATCATTACTGTAGCTCAAAAACTGTAAGAGAATGAGCATTTCGAAAACCCCCCCAAAAAATGTCGTTTTCTATGATTTCCAATTTTCTTTCAAAGAAAATCGCTTTTTTTCATATAGGGTAAATGATTTCAAATTGCATTTCCTATCATTGTACCAAATTTCATTGCTCTAGGTTCAAAAATGAAAGAAAAGGTCCCTAAGGGGGATCCTCTACCCCTCTCGGGGGGGCGCTAACTCTGGGATACGTTCCTGATATTTCTACAGACATTCGGGGACATATCTCAAACTCTTTTAAAATAAAAAAAAAACAAAATCGTGAGAATCTCATTTTTGAGCCCAACTGCTACAATAAGGTTTCCTTGTATTAACACCCGATACCATGATTCACTTCGTCCGAGATTATTTTTTTAATTTTTTCCAATGAGGATATTAGCGTGCCCTAGCGAAAATTGGGGAGCGGTGCGTATGTTCTTGAAAACTTTTCCCAGCTTTGGGTTTGAAATTAAGACATTACTGCAATTTTTCACCGCATGTTACCAAAGGTTTTTTATGATCACTGTTAAAATTTCGCACACTTCTAACTCTTCATTTAGATTTTAGTTAGCTCAATTTTTTCATTAAAATGTGAGAAAAGACCTTTGCACACGTTTTACCACTTTGAAAATACTGGTTTGTATTGTGGAATTGCTCTTTCCAAAACAATTACTCGCTATTTGCATTTCTTACTGGTTTTCAACTGGAAAGGTTGCATTTGGCCACTGAGACATGTTTGTGAAATTTTACTATTCGTTTACATTGATTCTACTGCTAAGCATGCTAAGCAAAATTGAACCGATTCACCATATGTAAAATTTTTTACATTGGTTTAAAATTTTTAAGATACCAATATCTTAAACATAATTTTTTATGACCATACCCGTTTGACAGAATATGGAAAAGTTAATTGTGTCTGAAATCAATTGGGTTAGGGATTGCGCTGAGACCAAAGTAAAGTCAATGAAAGTTAGGAAATTGTTTGCACTAATTCACCGGCATTGTAGAATTTCATGAATACTTTTATAATTTCTCAATTTTATGAAACAGTTGCAGTTCATCACGTGATAAATTACGAAGAAATTCACGAAACATTTCTCGATCGGAAGACTGGTAATCGTTAAAATATAATACCTATGAAGTCTATAAAACGCAACGTTTCGATGTACAAACATCATCATCAGGCTGAAAATATACAGAAATATTGATCAGTCACATTGGGGAAATGAAAATCTAATTCTAAGTTACATGAGACTCAGTATGAAAGATGAAATCAAAGTACAAAAATATTTTATAAATGTCTAGAGATAAAATTTGTGCAACAAAAATATGTATACACGAGATCAGGTACAGTAATAGTATTGCACACTATAGTTGTTCATTGCACAAGCGATAGGGGCAAAATGACCGGACGAGCAGTTGCCTCGGACTTCTAAGCTGCGGTTTTTGTAAATAATTTTGAAGCAAAAAGTCATTTGGGTTTTCGTTAAGAACAGGTTAAGTTTATGGATGTGTAACGCTACTAAAATTTGAATATACTCTTTTTTAGTCACGTTATAGAAGATTTTTGTGTTGTGGTATAGATCTTCATTTGATGGCTTGCAACTATGGTCAATGCGGAAATGATTGAAAATAGAACCTTAGAAAATAGAAACCCAGCTTAGAAGTCTGAGGCAACCGCTCGTCCGGTCATTTCGCCCCTATCGCTTGTGCAATGAACAACTATAGTGTGCAATACTATTACTGTACCTGATCTCGTGTATACACATTTTTGTTGCACGAACTTTATCTCTAGTCATTTATAAAATATTTTTGTGCTGTGAGTTCATCTTTCATACTGAGTCTCATATAGCTTAGAATTTGATTTACATTTTACCAATGTGACTGATCAATTTTTCTGTATATTTTCAGCTTGATGATGATATTTGTAAATCGAAATGTCGTTTATGGACTTCATAGGTATTGCATTTTAACGTTTAACAGTCTTCCAATAAAGAAATGTTGAGTGAATTTCTTCGTTATTTATCACGTGATGAACTTAAACAATTTCATGAATACTTAATGATCAGTGTTGGACATTCTCTAAGAGATCATTTGTATTTATGATTCGAATTGTGTCATTATTTACTTGCACAATAATAAATCATCAACCCATGCGTGCATTTGAGTGTACGTAAAGGAAAATATCTGTCACTCTATTTAACTGATGACGAGAGTACGGTAAAAACAATAAAGTCTTATTGGCTAACGATTCAATGTTAATGCATTGAAACAAAAATCTTATTGCGTCTCTTTTAAAAGTGAATGACGAAATTAATAAGAGACTGTAGTCATAAATTACCTATGGTACTTGCACAGGGTTGTGAAAGACGTACTAGATTACGAGTTGCGGATAACGCTTTCTTTGATGATGCGGGAATAAAATTGCTGATGAACTGGAGGCAGAAAATTTCATTTCCTTTGAAACTTGTCACAGAAAAAGACAACGGCTTAAACGCAACTGATCGAGAGCACAAAGATGAAACAGTAAATAAAAGCATTTTACATAGAAGTTTTCCAAAATAAATTCGCTCTAATAAATTCGTTTTCATCTGTTCAAACATTCTCATTAAAGGTGTTGTTCAATTAAAGATGAAAACTATTATTTTAAAGATGAAAAAAGATCTCACCTTATTGACGTCGTCTGTGAAAGCATCGTTATTGTAGGCATGAGAGATGGTGCCTACGAAAGGAACCGCTTCTTTCCGTTCCTTCTCTCTTTGAGCACGTTCATGAGCTGGACAGAAGTCTTCAGTAGCCAAAACAAGCTGTTTTCCATTCTGAGGGATAAAAGAATTGTCAAACAATTGATCGAAAATTAACAGTTATAATATATTTTGGGCAAGAGTAAAATATGGGATTGTTAAGATTCCATTACTTATGGTGAAAAATGCGCACAAAAATCCCTCTCACTGACATTCGGGTCGTAAAATTAGCTTTGCAACACAGCAAATCTTGTACACATACATTTTCCAATTTCCAATTGTGATTGAAAATATCCTAAGACTGGCCTTGATGTAGTAGTAAGAACCCTATGAAATATAAATTTATAAAACCTAACAATTAATTTACTTTTTTTAATTAAATAGGTTTCTCACTTGTTAAATATTTTTCTTTAAAATGAAATTTTAGTTTTCGGATCCAAAATTCATAGTATTCGAGAAGTTACTTCTTTTCAAATTAATGCTTTATGTATAACTCTGTTGATGTCATTAGTAAATGAATATTAGTATTTCAATCCCAAATTTTTTTAATTGAAACCGAAATATTAGAAGGAGCCCATTTTTCAAATATACAATGGAAATTATTAACGATACTGTATTGGAGACTCAAGATGTCATTTTGCGAACTAGCCTGAATAAAAAAAAACATAAACTGTTTTGAATAAAATTTTTAGCCTGTAAGCATTTTGTTCGACTTTCAACTGCTGATAAACTTGCGCAAGTAATCTACCCACTGTACGGAACCTTACGTATTTTCTCGTGAACACGACGTAAATTCCCAGGACGGGAACGAGGATCAGTGAACAAGCGGTGATGAACCATCCAAGTGTTTGAATATTCCTTGGAAACTCGTAACCACCGACGGCAGGCGCCTCAAAGTTCATCGAAGACAGGACAAGGATGACCTGGAGATTATAAAAATATAAGTGTATATCCGAAGAAAATGCTAATAAAACTAGTCATATTTACTCAAATTGAGAAAAAACAAAATCGAAAACGTTTCGGAGTCCAGCTCCATCTTCAGTTCTGTAAAATACAATGAATTCAAAAAAGTGCAAAAAGTACAA
>JACJUY010007927.1:26616-40780 GCA_014220935.1 Platorchestia sp. MABIK
CGTGCGCAACCATGCTGAACAGTGCAATATAGTAGTTCGTGAGGAAGATTTTAAAGTCATTGATAGCGCTCCCAATGAGTTTGACCTACGAATTTTAGAATCCCTTCATATTTTTAAAGGAAAACCTTCCCTAGATAATATGCTTAGTTCCTACCCCCTTCAAATAGTGAATTCTTAGTGTGTATTTTTTGTTTTTTTCGATATTTTCTTGCTAGTCTTTAGGCATAGTCTGACATTTAGTTATCTTTTTGTTGTTACAATTATGTTCGTTTTAGTTTTTCCTTTTTTGTATTGCTTGTATTCTTAGTAATGTTTGTACTTTTTGCACTTTTTTGAATTCATTGTATTTTACAGAACTGAAGATGGAGCTGGACTCCGAAACGTTTTCGATTTTGTTTTTTCTCAATTTGAGTAAATATGACTAGTTTTATTAGCATTTTCTTCGCTTTTAAATTTCTATTAGCATTGCGATTCAAGCAAAGTGACAAATTTTTAAGTGTATATCCATGTGATGGTCATAAAAAGTAAGAATACATACAATTCTATTCATTACACTGAAGCGTCTTCTACACACATTTATAGTTTCCTTTTTCTGCACCTAGATTGTTGGAGAAAACACCGTTCGATTATGGCTCTTTGTTCTTCTATGTTCCATAGTTCATGAGGCAACCAAATTCAGAGAATTGCGAAGCCTTTGAAAATTGCATTTTTCTTCTCCACCCTAATCTATCAACTTATCTGGAGAATAATTATTGTAACTGGTCTACAATGCAAAATTCCATAGGACTTAAATACCAATCACATGACTTTGTTATACTAGAAGTGCACAAAATATTTGGGAACAAAATCTAATTAATTTGTAAATGTTTGAAAAAAGGAAATCTACAATTTCTTCCCCTAGAGTCTACTATGTCGCCGCTAAATTCAAATTACCGTGTATTACATACCAGAAATGAAAAGCCTCATCTACAATAACGCTCCAAGGTTTCATTCTGTAAATCACGTTCGAGTTTAAATCAAATACTTATAACTACAAGATCTTCTGGTTCAGAAGTTGTTGACTGACCACTAAGGAGATAGGCGTGAGGCAGCACCAGGTAATGGCCCAGTATCCGTAGAGTGGCTTGGGCACCCAAATGCCCATATCGTCTGTTATGTGCGCTATAAAGCGCCGGAAACCTGCGGATGAAAAATAATTAAAAGTCAACCCAATGTTTCCCTTGGATTCTTATGGTTGTTCAAATACGCATTGTATCTACATTGTATGTGTCTACATCAGTAGTAGGATAATAGAAGTTGTGGACTCTGGCCTGTTTCTGTGTGTTGTGTTCTACTTAATTTTGGTACATTTCTTCGAAACAATCGAACACCTAAGATTTTGACTCTACTGACTTTTTTCGTTTGAAAACTTAAATCGCTTATCTAGCAGTTAAAGCATTTCCTCGTTTGATCCCGTTAAATCTTGATGAAATTCACTTGCTTTCACTGCGATATTGTTAATTTAAAATTAAAACAACTGCATGTTTAATTAGCTAACACGCAAGATAAACATTTATTTCAAAAACGGGTTGTTGGAAAAGTTCATGACCCAGTGATTATCGCCATATGGCTCCAATTCTTCTTATCTCAATCCACCCGACTACCCAGTCGAGAGCTATGATAGTGATTCATCAATACAGTAAACTCAAATATTTGCGTCATTGCAACTCTGTAGATGGATTAAGGCCGCTCAATTCGTCAATTCCAGTCTTAATTTCTAGTTATCATAAAAGATGAAGGGTCACCTGCAAATAAATGAAAACGAGAAAATACGTTTTAACCCAACCACAAAGCAATATGTATTTTGCGGTACTTTTCAAATCTGCTGCTATACTGCTGTACTTAATTTTTGGTTCTTCGCCTTGTCCGTGAGAAAATGTGCCACAAGCTACGAGTAGAAATAACACACCAATTGTGATCAAACCTCATATTTAGCCATAGCAAATGTCAGCCTTATGTTTTTGAATTGAATTAGTGTGGTTTAACGTTTAATTTGGTTCAGAACCTCATTTCTGAAAGGGTTGAAGCTTATAACAAGTTAAAACCAGCATAATGTCCCTAATTGTTTTTTCAGGTATTTGGAGGAAATGGAATACTGTGTCGGTTCGGCGAAGTAAATTGCATCAATAGTTCTGCTGGAGCGAAACGCTAGAGGCCACCAGCAGTTCAGGGCAGTAAAACTACACTGACGCTTCTGCAGTACAAACTGCTGCAAGTCGCTACTGATCAAGCAAAGTAATAAATAACAATTATGTTCTTTCATTATCGATTCTGCTAGGCAATGGTTCATATTCTTTGTGCAAATTGTAATTAGGGCACAAGAGCATTGCATAACTCTCTAAAAAAATTATAATTCCTAGAATCTTAGCTCTCTTATGAAACTAGTCGCCTCTTTACAATAATTTTCAACATGAAAAGTTAGTACTGATATTTTTGAGAATCAGACATCACATCATTTTTTCTATAAATGTGTGACATTACTCCAAAACAATAAGTTGTACGCTGTTGAATGATCTATATAATCGGGAAACTATGAAAATGATCAGAATTTCTATTCTAAGACAGTGGAAAATCTAAATTTGAAGGAATATAATTGCATTTACAGAGTAAGCATATGTATGTCGCGTAGTTCAATTGATTTTATCGATTACTAAGAGACTTTTATTTATCTCAGCTGTATCGACAGTAGATTGAAGGACGAAGATTTGTTTTACTTCCAAATGACCCACAAATGCTAAAATTCAACTTTTAATTCGTTGATACCTGGTTTATTCAAATTGGTTTGTTCCTAATAACGAATTATTCATAGCGAAATAGTTATTATATCACAGTAAATGTAACTAACGTTCCTAGTCTCGTCCGTACTTCAGACTGGAAGACATTTCAGAAAGGAATGGTAATAAAGGAACATTTGCGCTACACTTATAACACTATTCTCAAGCATTAGTTGAATGTCGTTTTCGGTGCCCTACTGTTTGGATTTTGATTCATGGTCATTCGTCGTGAGGGTTCTTGTGTAAATCGAGTAGATTAGGAAATGAGCGTTTACTGCAGAAAAAGTTTAAACTCTGAGTAAGAGACATTGTGTAACGAGTGGCGTTTAAGAAGAACCGTAACTGGAACTCAAACTGTAATAGTGAATTATAACTGGGAAGTTGTTAGAGCTTGTGGACCAACAGTGGACCACAAGCTAGGGTGATAGGATCATCTGATCCTAATGCAACTGTGCCTCAGCAGTCTCTCCAAACTTTCATGCTTTGATACTTCTATGACGCTATCAATCTCACAATGCAATTAAACATACCGAAGTCCGGTGTCAGAGGTAATTTTTTTTGCATCCGAAATGCCTTTGTGATAATGAATGAATGTTAGCCGTTGCACTGAGACATTGCTAGCTGGAAGTTTCATGTCAATGCTATCCTGCAATGTTGAGCACTTGGCTTTAACGCTTCGCCTGGAAGCCGATATAGCTTAGGTCCTGTCATGTATCGAGTGACGATGGTAACGCATGTGACTGATGGTTACTACTGAACTTCCGTTTTTTTAACTCAATGGTCTGTGAACAAGCACTTGCATTTAATATGCATTAATCATGGTTTTCCAAGTGTGATATGAATCGTCCTGTAAAAAATCTAGTTAAACTTGGTTTTCCACGAATCCCCACTTATGGGTTCAAAAGCAGTGACACGTTGCGTTACGTTTTTCATCTGATACCATTGTTACTAAAACTGAATCTCAGCTACCGCTGTTAACTGATGAGCTTAGTAATTTATGAGTTTAGTATTCATCTTTCTCCGCTTTTCTGCACTCGAGCTGAAAAAAAGTGAAATTAACAAAGAAAAGCACCTCTAATTTCTTTCAGAAACGCCCCGTAAAGTTTCTGCGCGTTGTTAGCACTGTGTAAGCACCATAGTCCTTAGATTACCAGTGTTGTTTAAAATAAATTAGTTACTTTCAAATTCGGAAAGTCCGATAAATCAGACATTAGAACAATTTATTCTAGAAATAAATCAACTATATAATTTCGTGATCAATAACGAAATATGCAAAAAATAGTTAATGGTGAGATTTGGCAGCACAGGAACAAAACAACACACTCAATATTTTCGGCAGTTACACAGCAAGAGTGAGTGAATAACTCTACTATCATAAAAAATTTGGTAATTTTAGAAATGAATATTCTAATTAAACAGTTTTCAAATGCGTTGAGTTTTTAGATGTATACCTTTATGAAAATGTACAATTCCAAAATTAGGTTTAAAGTACGTAGTTTGTGTATTCTGAATCACTAAAAAACGAACTCGGTGTCTAATCTATGATTCTGAACTCATTTTATGATTTTATTTAATGATGCTCAGCACAGTCCGCACAACCAACAGAGAGCTAAGTTTGGGTTTGTTCTTATTCATAAAGTTTCCTATGTGCTTCAGCCACTGTTGAAGATAGTGTCAATCAGAATTTGGAAAGATGAAATTTATTAATGAACACATTAATACACTTGAGAAGTATCTAAGCTTTATACACTGATAATTAATCATTGTTTTAAATACTACCATCTTACCGCCAAACTCTGTTCAAATACGTTTTTAAGAGAATCAATTTGGTGTAGCTTCACAACAGTCAAATTTGGGGGGCCTAAATTAATCCTCATACGTCATCATGGTGAACTTAAACCAAATACTGTTATATTTTTAAAGCCTAGTCGTGGAAAATTATTATTTATTTATTTTTTTAAATTGTGCCATTGCAGCGGATTGAAAGAAACTCCCTCACTCGATTCAAATGACATAATTACGTTAGGGTGATGAATTACATTTTGGTTGAAATTTCAGCAAAAAATAAAACGCAAATGAATTTTCAATGAAAAACATCATCCAACTAATAATTGTGCTCCAATGAATTCTTGTGGAACAGTAACAAAACAACATTCAGTGAGAATCTTAAAATAATTCAGTACCTATAAGTCACTTAAGAATCAAATCAAAGTAGCAGTTGTTTCCTTTACAAAAACAATCCTTTAGGTTTACGTAGTATTGTTAGTGCTATGTCACATGTTACCATCAAACTAATTATCCCAGTCAGAAATACGAGTGAGGATCGGCATCAATTATCTGGGGACAGTGTCTCTTTTCAAGGATCAGTACGGAGCCAGGAACATGAATAATTTTTTCCACTGATCACTGCAGATCATGGCAGAAAATTCTGAGCAGAAATATCTGAAGTGATCTTAACAGAAGAATCAGCACTACTCTTCAATAATTAAAATGAGAGTTATTTGTCTCTGAACCAGTGTAAATTATAAGGCCATAATTTAATTTCAAATCAAACTTGTAACTTTCATTTGATTGAAATAAGCCAATTGAAAAGTGAAGTTGGTTTGTTTTACATAAATTTCCACAGCCATTACGTTCGCAGTAATAGTTTACCACCAATTGCGTACATGTGCCCTTTGTTCCGATTTTTCCAGGAGAACAACGGTAGGAATTAGTTTTAGGTTATTTTATGTAAAATGTGCTAGCTATTAAGCAAACAATTTTTTGTTCATTTTCACTTTTTAAACTCCTTCACGCAGTCAATCCATTCAGCAATTTGTTGTCATAAAAATAAAATGCCATACCCATGGAAATTCCTTCATTGTCCCGTCCTAATTATGGAAACTTAAAATTCCGACAGTCAACATAAAAATGCTTCATCAATTTGATAAGAAACAAGCATGGTGTAACAAAAGAACAAACATGCCCATTGATATTAGGAAAATAGTTCTACTTGCGGCAGGGCTAAAATGATTATGAGAAATCGAAATGCAACTTCCAAATTTTAAATGCAGGAATTGTACGTAAATTGCACAAGCACGTACTTAAAGCGCCTGTGCTATTACTCTAGCAATAATAATTACTGCCAACTTTGCGTCATTTAATTGAATTTATTCGTCGATTAATTCATAGTGAAAAATATCTTAATAATCTTGACCGCCGACGGAGTAGTTGTATTGTCACATGAAATGGCGGAAACATAGAACTATTTTGTTTGGTCGCACGCATTTCGCCACAAGAGTGTGCAGCGGTAGATGTTGACATCAGTCACACCTTCGCAACGCGCGCGTTAAGTCACACTAAGCTTACAGCGTTCAGAGTTAGTGAGATAAGCTTTAAACGTCAGAAATTACGCTTGGCAATTGTGATATAGTGGTGGAAAATCAAAGAATGAGAAAATCATTCTTCGAATAAGTGAAAGACAGAAAAGGCCGAGGATTGTTGCTTGTTTAATCTCCAAAGATCTTCAACGATCTGCAACGAATGTTTGCAATAAACTGCAATAATCTTTAAAGATCGGTGAATCCATTCTGATTGGGTAGATGATCACTTTCAACATGTAAAATGTAATGCATACATTTTCAAATTAATTCTGTAATGTTCTTTTATTTTTGCAGCAATTTAGAATAATTTTGCTTCTCACAACTTTTTATACAGAAATGAACCAACATATGATTTATTGCATTAAACAGTAGGGCAAAAAGTGAAGAATGTGGAAATGAAACAAATGTGGCCACATTACCGTATTTCTCAAACTAAGCGCATACAATAGAATTTACCGTCCCAGTCAGTCAAAAGAGCCAATCTCAACATTCCAACTACTTAGATATTTCAAGTATTTGATTTCAACGATAGAAAGTACTTTGTTTACTTTTGCGATGCCTTGCGCTTGAATTTGGGATTTGGAATCTTTCTGTAATTTGAAATAGAATTAATTTAAATTATCAGGAGTAATGGTAAGCAATCCGTAAAATCGTGAAAGATATCTCATATAAGTGAACCTTAACCTTCAAACTTTCGTTTACCACGGTTCGGTGAAGTGTTTTCCGAGTTCAGAATTAGCTACTGGCTAATTCATCTCAACAATGTTTAAATACCTTTGCAATATTGAAAGGGTAAAACTGCACGGTTTTATTTTTTTGCGAATGAAAAATAGTATGTTTTTACATTTTAACTTGTTCAAGCATTGCTAGTGGCCGATCGTCTAGATAACTCAGAGTGCAAAATATTATCATAATCTAAGTTTTTCTTGTGAGCAAAATCTTTAGACAATTTTCAACTGTCAGAAAAATTTAACGGTCTAAAATATGAATGAAAATTCTTGAAAGTTCAATTTAATATTTTGCAGCATAAACGAACTAAAAAATTAGAATAACCAGAAAACTTCGGTAACCTTTTGAAAACCCCTTCATTGTTTTTAAGAACTTTAAAGGAGCTTGATGTTGTAGCTGTGTAATTGAACTAGGCACAGGATTAAACTATTTCACACATTTTTCAAGAATCAACAAGAGCAAGCACACTTGTTCCTTATAGCTGAGTAAAAATGTTAGTTATGTGAATGAATTTTGAATCGTGTCTATTTTGTTTATCAATTACCTAATATAATTTTTAACCTTGTGCTCAGTTGTTTAATGTCACAATTTACAATCCCGTTGAATAATTTTTCAATTACAAGTAACTCATTGAATAATAATAACCCGCATACTAAGATTCCTAATGACGAGGTATTGTGTAACTTAATGTACAATAACTGGACTGGATTGAAAAGGACAGCATTAAATTGCATATTAACAGGAAAAACAGTTTGCCACCTAATTGGTGGTAACTATTTATTCATATTTACAAGTTTTAACTTTATGACTTCGTACATATGCATTTTAAGAGCATTTTTTGTTGGGTTATTTTTGATTTGAATTAGATTACAGTACCTAATTAATTAATTTGGTCACAAACAGGGTCGCTTCGTTTCCTTAATATATTTTGAAATTTCACGACTCATTATAGAAAATTTACTGCATTTTATTACATGGAACGGTATCAAAAAGAATACGTAGAGAATTGGGGAACCACTAAAAAGCTATTTAATCAGTTAACCGTCGATGCGGTGTGGCTGCGGTACATCCACACTCCCTTTTTACTGCCTCCAGTTGTCACACAAAAGCCATGTATTGACAGTGACCATCATAGATAGATGAAAAACCCGTGCGTCTACTCATGTGGAAATGTTAATCAGGGAAGAGATGCGATTAGGGAAGGAACACTTTGCGTGAGCTAGTTAAAGTGGACAGTGACTGTTAAAATGCAACCTACCCGAGGCAAATTGGCGGGTAAGAGCTTTAAAGGGTGTTTACACACCAAAAGGCTGTAAGCAAGAAAGCAAGCGAGAGAAAGACGTCAGGCGAGATCTATCACACACCAAAAGATAGCCAGTTTGTGCCTGAATGTCATGGAAGTGGTCTGTAACAAAGACCAGCGGTACAAGAATGTGTTGGTAACGTTGAGTTTTATTCCTACTTCACCCCATTGCTTTGAAACATGTAATCTGTCACTGTGCTCTGGATCTGCTGAGTTCCAAAAGCACAGTACAGCATAAACTTCGGATATTAGGAGTTCAGTCTGTGCTGGAGGAATTGAGCAGCGCACCTCCCTTGTCCACATCTCGCCGCACACTGCCAGAGGCTTCCCGCTGCAGTTCTCAAACGTAAAACCATCTTTGAGTCGCTTTCTCGCTTCAGCCAATCTTCAGTCTTTCTTGCTCGCTCGCTCGCTGATCCTATTATCATGGTACATTAGAAGAGGTAACGTCATTTCTTCGGGGACAGCAGCGCACATTCGACGATTCGACTAGCGAATAGAAGGCTTCATTTCGAATAAGCCGGATGACGTCACTCGCACAACAAAACATCAGCGGCGGCAGCGTACTACCACGCAGCGTACTCTGCCCTACCAGACGTACGATCACCAAAAGGACCGACTGCCGGTGTGCTTTTGAAAGTACGGATTTGGATTTTTGAAAAATAGAATTCCGCTTGGCTACGTGCAAATCTACCAGAACTAAAACGTTATCGATCTTTTATTTAATCTTACCGGCAGCTTCATAAATTGAAATCTCTATCCAAACAGTATGAAAATATACTTTATTCAATCATGCAAGACGTTTTAATACCTTTTCCATGCGGATGAAGCTGACGATTGCGCGCTGTGTTCAATCGTAAAAAGGAAAATATATAATTCCGTATTCTGATATTTATTTGAAACAAAACGTAAGATATATTCCGCTTGTAAGTTTATGAACTGAACGGCAGGAGTATTGATTTGCAGTTGTATATCCACTTTTAGCATCTCAAATCTCAAGCTTGAAAAAAAGGCTTCCGAACAGAGAAAGGCACCATTTAGTATAGAATTAAGGGAACGCGGAACCTATCCAGAAGAGTGCAAAGAAAGAGTAAGTTGAGAAAGAAGTTTATGAAAAAAATGAAAGTTGAAGAAGTAATAGGTGCTGAAAAACAGGACAGCAGTGAACCGAAAAAATGTTCGGTAACAAAATCAAAAAGACTACTCATTTCAACGAAAGGCTTACCAAATCTTTAGCTCAAGACCTCGTACATTCCCCAAGGGAGCGCTAAAAACAGGTAGCATTGATTATTGTTATCGTTGTGAGGGAAAGTTAAAGTTACCCGCGTTGACACTTTTGTAAAGATTATAAGAAAAAAAGGTAATACGCAGAAAATCTAGATGAATATGACATCATTTCAGCACCTCTCTCCACAAAAGTGGTGTTTCAGAAAACGGAAGGAAGAAGGCACCAATCGGTATGGAAATAAGAGATCAGGAAATCTATGCACGAGGCGTGTTCCCTTTTATGATATTTAGAAGGAAGCATCAAGGTACGAAGTTTGTAATAAAAATAGACCATGAATATGTAAGGTTCCGGAGAACAGGATAGCAATAGACTGAAAAAAAGTCGGTACAACAGAAACAAAAAATTTTTAGGTTAGATTATTATAGTGGTACAAGCTTCCCTATCACAACAAAGTTCAATCAAAGGAATTTAGAAATCATTCAATATAAACTTGACATAACGAGGAATGTATGTACAAGATTTGTTCCCAGGCAAGATTCCATTTACGTAATCAGATTAGATTATTAGTTAGTTTAAGCCTCCCTATCCACAACAAAGACGATCAAAAGAGGAAGGCACCATTTAGTATCGAGTTAAAGGAACGCAGAATCTATGCAGAGAGGGCACAGAAACAGTAAGATGAGAAAAAAGATTATGGAACAAGATCAAAGTTGAAGAAGAAAGCAGTAGAAGCAGAAAAATAGGACAGCAGAGAACCGAAAAAGTGGTCCTTCACATAAAAAAAATTCATTTCAACAAAAAGAAGGCCTACCTAACTCTTAGCTCGGGCCCTTACATTTTCCTCCCTAGGAGCGCGAGATCCAATAGTTGTATCTCTCTGAGGAGCGTCTACATTATATCGCGTGCCCCACAAAAATGTTCCCGAGTTTTTAATTGATTATATCTCCGGTTTAAATTAACATAATTGAAATGTCTTTTCCACAATGTAGTAAATCTTATTTCCATTTTGGAAAGTCTAATTTTTTAAAATCGTATAATAACCACTTTACAGTGATCGATTTACTGAAAGGGGGAGGAAAACTAATTGTTCAAAGGAAAGGTTTTAAAAACAACACTAGTGTTCTACATTTCTCAATACCTAATGTTGAAAAATAATTTCACAATGATGTATCCTACATACCACCAAGCATTTAACCGCTCTGGGAAGTTATTTACTCCCTTATTTCAATATTTGATGACACCTAAAATGCAGTTCACAAACGATCAAAGAATTTTCATCGTATTGGAATATGAAGCAACGAAAAACTGTGAAAAAGTTCGAAGAGCAATAATATGAAAAATTCCTTGAAAGGAACTCGCCCGTTAAGAAAACTGTGTATCACACAGTTAGAAAATTAGAAAGAAAATTAAATGCTCCTTTAACTTTTCGCAGTTTGCCGTTGCTTCATATTCTAATACGTTGAAAATTCTATGATCGTTAGTGAGCTGCATTTTAGATGTCTTTAAATGATGAAACATGGAAGTAAGTAATGTATTGCGAAATGAAAAACACCAGTGTTGTTTAGAAAACTTTTCCTTTGAAAAATTAATTTTTCCAACTGTTTCGGTAAATTTATCACTGTAAAGTGGTTATTAAACTATTTTCAAAAACTTATATTATCCAAAAAGGAACAAAATTCATTACATTGGGAAAAAAAACATTTCAAATTTGTTAATTTTAAGCGGATGTCTAATCAATTAAAAAGTCGGGGACATTTTTGTGGGACACCCGGTGTATACAGGGTGTTGTGTGATGCGATGCACATATATGAACAATATCCAGAAAACGCAAAATAAAACGATTTCCATGAGTGACAAAAACCTCAAAACTTCTTTGTTTTCGAGAAATGATGACCTGAAATAATTATAGATTCCCGTAGGAATAGCCTGAAGCACGCGCCAAAGAAGTTAGGGTAAATATGAAGGAGAGGACAATAATCGATTTTCCACTTTTCGTTGCTTAAACATAGTTCATTAGATCGAAATAAACAATTTTTTTTTCTATGCACTTTGGGGGGCAAATGAGTATTTAACGAGTTATAGCGGTAAATTAGTTACCGCAACTCAAGTGTTAGCGGGAAGTAATTCATTCACTCGAATGATCGAGCGCATTTGCGACATCTAAGACGAAAGTTAACATACCGCTATAACTCGCTATTTTCGGGTGATAATTTCTATTGTGTTATTAACTAAAATATCCTAGCAGTGAGTTCAGGCTCTGCAACCTCCGCGGGGTCGGCAAATAATAAATTACGAAGTACCCAAACGTACTCTTTACGGTTCTATCGCGCAACAATTAAACCTAACGCTCTAACTCGTAAAATACTCATTATCCGCAAAAAGTGTATTGAAGAAAAGTAGTTTATTTCGATGTAATTACCGTGATTTTAGCAACAAAAATTCGAAAATCGATTAGTAGCTGTTTATTCGAGCGCATTCATCATCAGAGACAAACATTAACATACTGCTATAACTCGTTAAATATTCATTTGCCCCCAAAAATGCATAGAAGAAAAGTTGTTTATTTAGATTTAACGAACTATGTTTAGGCAGTAAAAATTGAAAAATCGATTATTGTCCTCTCCTTCACAAATACCGTAGTTAGATTTTACTCGATACTGCATGTAAAGCCCATTCTTACGGGAATCTAACATTATTTCAGGTCTTCATTTCTCGAAAACAAAGAAGTTTTGGGGTTTTTGTCACTCATGAAAATCGTTTTATTTTGCGTTTTTCAGTATTAGGTTAAAGTATGTGCATCAAATTACACAACACCCTTTATATATACGAGTATATAATTCTGTATATATCTATACATCAAGAAATAAACCAATAAAATATTTCATATATCATTTTTTTCTTATTATACAGATATATCAACTCAAGTATACAGAGTGCATTTGCAACACTCATGTACAATATACATTATATAAATGGTATTCTTGATAGATCTCTCAAAATTTTAGACATTATAGAAATGATTTGCCTGCAGGGAACACTTTAAATGTCATTAAAGAACATAACAAATGAAATTAAAGTTACAATGTAAGATTTCAATAACCTACCTCAGCTGGGTGACTAATAAACCAGCAAAAGTTTTTTTGCAAAACAAATGCATCATTCATAAATTCCATTTGTAGGCACTTAAAATAGACTAAATGTGCTTGTTTATTGACTGGATGCTGAACGGCATTTTATATAACAAGTTCAAACACTGAAAAATATTTCATTAGAGAACCAAATGGAAAATAAAGGCAACGAATAGCACACAAGAATTTCCTTGCATTACTAATGCGGTTTTAGAAAAAACCTAGAGGTCAATTAGCTAGCGCAATTGTCTACCAAAAAAGTATTTACAATAAACCATACCCTCCAATGATAGGTAGGGTGCACTGTTGCACAGGACTCAATGCACAGAATTGCAAATCTTGAAAAACAAATTAAACAAGAGAATAGTTGAAGACAGAAAGACGAGCTGACATGGACATTAAAAAAATGAACAAAAAATGTCCATCATGTAAAGGCAAAACAATAATTACTAAATAAAATGACCCAAATGCACATCTCTCTCGGACCCAATAGGAGTGCTAAGCCCCAAACGTGCAAGAGTCATACATCGCGGTGCCATTTTTTGGCCATGATACATATTTACAGCAATCGATTTTTCATTATAAACTCAGAGTTTTGGTTATCACCTGCGTTTTTCTTAATTCTTGTTGGCACTGATACAAAGCTCTGTAAAAAGCATTTGGTCTTATTTTTTTTTCAATGTCAGCATTTGCACTTATTTATATCGTGAAAATAAGTAACTTATTGTGACATCAATACAAGTTCAGTACTCAGCATTCATTTACACTTATTCATATGGTTAAAATAAGTTACTTATTGTGACATCAATACACATTTGAAAAAAACAGTCTTTGTAGCCACTCTGTAACACATGAGTTAAAATATTAAATTTATATTTCCTTAAACAATCTCACAGAAAAATTATGATTGTTATTATTTACAGAATGAAATTAAGCCTCTCATAATACAACAACGATATATTCAAGAGGGGATAACAATGGGACCATTTAGAGGACATCCTTCCATGGCAACATGTGTCCCCACACAGGAGACTAAGTGTATTATTTAAATAATTTTGTACTCCAGTTATCCCAACTCGAAAACGATGTTAAAAACAATGGAGCACATTCAATTCTGCTTATAAACCAAAAATAATTAGGTCAGAAAAAAATCGTAAATGAAGAAATGTAACAAATCATGAGGAAAGAGCCATTGCATATATACTAACATAATTCTCTGTTAAAATAGCGTAAAACATAGCTGATTGCCTATATCTTTATTTATCAAACTCTCCTCTAGAACTACTTGAAATAAGTTCACAAAAATAATTTTATCTTCTTCACGCTTCCAATGTTCATGAATATAACTTGCAAATGAATCAAGTGAATGTGAACTGTTCTGTAAACTTGTTCAGTTATCTATCCAGAGTACTTTGACATGAATACCACTGCTCTAGTTTCAAAACAGTAGGACGAACACCACTTCACATAACTAAGTTTAAAAAATTTAACTCAGCTTCCCAGGCAGCAAGCTTTTCTTGGGACAATGTTGTTTTTGTATTGTTAGTTTGGGACCTTGGGACCGATCAATTGTTTCAGTATTGGGAAAAAGTTTCACCACA